>LUCW03001158.1:0-21106 GCA_001586965.3 Sphaeroforma sirkka | reverse complement strand
TATACATTTTTTTTGCTAGTGATATTATGTGTACATTTTTGTATATTATATTGCCTAATTTTCTTTTCAATAAGCTTGTATTACAATTTCGCTGTCCTTTCATACTTTCGATTGAGCCTTCTCTGGGTAAAGTATCATTTATATATCTGACTCTGTAGCACATTTGAATTCTCTACGGTGTCTCTGTATGGTATGTAGTTTAGGGTATCAAAGTGTGTTCGATGAGATAGATATAAACATATACTTTACACCCTCCGAATTTGCTTACGGACCTATCCGAGTACGCTCCTGTATGCTCTCTTGCGGAGAAGAATCAATACGAACTCATCACCCCACCACACCACATCAAACCACGCCACACCACATCACACCACGCCACACCACACCTGTGCAATTGCATTGCGTTGCCCTTTGCAATCGCATTGTATTGCCCTGTTGTGACCTGTGATTCTTAGCACTCGCAGATGTGTGTGGTCATTTGCCTTACCTGCATATTTATTATTTTATCTCCTGCCCTTTTTCCTGCGTTGCTCATCGTACTCTTTACATGCCCCTACTGTCTCCCATTGGTGCTGTGTGTGTGTGTGCGCGCGTTTGTGTGTCTTTGGGTCGGTGTGTGGTTGTGTGTAGGTACGGTGATCAGTCTATTCAAGAAAGTTTTAGACGCACGTGAGGTAGCGTTACAGCTACACCCGAACTTCAACCAAGAGGAAGTGAGAGACTTTGACAACACACAGGACGTGCCAGACGATGTGGTCCACAAGATCCGCACCACCTTCCCTCTAGCGAGTTTAGCGTATGAGGGCAAGGCCGAGATAGTCAAGAAACTCGAAGACGTATGTTAGGTGTGATTGAATACGTATGGTGGATGTGCGTAAAGATGTGTTATGTGTGAGTGAAGATGTATGTTATGTATGAGTGAAGACGTATGTTAGGTGTGATTGAAGATGTATGAGAGGTGCGCGTAATGATGGATGTTATGTGTGAGTGAAGGTGTATGTTATGTGTGAGTGAAGATGTATGCTATATGTGAGTGACGATGTATGTTATGTGTGAGTGAAGATGTATGTGAGGTGTGAGTGAAGTTGTGTGTGTCTATTATTGTTGTGGCTGTTGATGCTGTGATTGCCTATTATTACTGTGGCTGTTGTTGTCGTTGTGTGTGTTTATTATTGTTGTAGCTGTTGCTTGTTATTGTGTGTCTGTTGTTGTTGTTGTTGTTGTTGTCTCTCATAATGGTGTAGTTGTTGTTCTATTACAGTTGGGCCATTACCTGGTGTTCTATGAAGAGCCTATTCCAGGGATGTGTGCACCCTGGTCACTTTGTCAGCTATGACTCCACCACAAAGACTGTCTACGTCAACGTCAAGGGAACCAGTACTGTGGACGATGTCGTCACTGATCCGCTAATTGAGCCAGGCACGTGTGTGTGTGTGTGTGTGTGTCAGGTACGTGTGTGTTGTTCTGGCGTGTGTAGGATAGTTGTTCTGGGGTGTAAGGTTCTCTCTCATTTGTGTCTATATATATATATATATATTTCATAAATATATATATATATATATATATATATAATTATATATATATATATATATATATATATAGATATATATATATATATATATGTATATATATATATATATATATATTATATATATATATGTATATATATTAATATATATATATATATATATATATATATGCTAATATATATATAGCCATGTATACATATATATATATATACAATGACATATATATAATATGTATATGGCTATTGTATATATATATATATATTATATGCTGGCTGGCATATAATATATATTATTAATATATACATGTAATAACATATTGGTTATTGATAATAATATATATATTATATATTATTATATATTGTATTGTATATTATATAATACATGTATATATATATTAATAATTGGCATATATATGCATTATGTTGTATTGATTATTATTATACATATATGTATTTGCATATAGCTAATATTAATATATAATAACATATATATATTAATAATATATTATTATATATATATTATATATTATTATGTATATATATGGCATAATATTGCATATGTGTATATACAATATATGTATGGTATGCATATTACATATATATATACATGCATATATACATATAATAATGCATATATGTATATATATATATAATATATTCCATCTATCTATATATATATATATATATATATATATAATATATATATATATATATAATCACACATATGCATATATGTATATATATATATATATATGTATATATGTTCATATATATGTATACACATCATCATCATACACATATATATATATATATAGATATATATATACATAACAAATACTCTCACGGCAACAACAACTTAACGTTCTAGTTGTGGGTGGGGCCTTCGCAGCATATGCCTACTGTGTTTGCACCGAACAGTCACCCTTTGTCTTGTCCCACTCATCTGCATGTGTGCATGTTTTTGAGTATATACTTCTATCGCTGTGTTCATCTATGCATATGTGCCTGTGTATATGCACATCTTTCTCTCACTCTACTTCATCTGTGGCGTTTCTGCAGGGTTGACGCAGTGCCTTGACCACAAGGGTCTTGTGCACAGTGGCATTGCCATTGCTGCTGAGCATGTGGTGCTGAGTATTCGTAAGCTGTTGCTGGATCTGTTTGTGCCGTTGGGCTATTCCATTGTCTTCACAGGTCATAGCTTGGGTGCAGGCATCAGTGCTCTGGCGGCCATGATGCTGGTAAGGGTTGTATAGCAACTGTACGGTTGTGTATGTACATATATGTACAACAGAATAGTGTGTATGTACATATATTTATAACAGCTCTACAATTGTACATGTTTTAGTAGTGTGTATGTAAATATATTTATAACAACTCTACATTGTGCATGTTTTAGTAGCGTGTATGTATAAATATTTATAACAGCGCTACAGTGTGCATGTTTTAGTAGTGTATTTGTAGATATATTTATATCAACTCTACAGCTGTGTATGTTTCACCAGTGTATATGTAGATTTATCTATATCCACTCTACCGTTGTGCCTGTCTGATAGTATGACTCATGTCTCTCTCATAGGCTCCAGGTGTCATGGCTCAACACGCACTGCCTAAGGGAACGAAAGTGTCGTCCGTCGGGTTTGCGCCGCCACCCGTCTGCAACGAAGCACTGGCGTTTGCGGCCAAGGACATAGGCCAAGGAGAGGTCATCAGTGTAGTCAACAGGTATACTCAAACCCCAGAGTTGAAAACTCTGAAACTCTATATCTCTCAAACTCTGATACCCTAAAACCCACTGTGGTGAGTGTGGTGTCGTTTATTGGTGCATGTGGTAGTTCCGCTCATCAGTAGCAGAACCAACAGAACTTTAGTAGGACTATGGTAGACATGACTCCCGTGAATGTGTATCACCTCAAGGAGATATGAACTAATTCACATATTAATCTCAAGGGAATATGAACTAATTCACATATTAATCTCAAGGGAAAATAAAATAATCTACATACTATTCTCAAGGGGACATGAATTAACTAGCACATTAATCTCAAGGGGATATGAATTAATTCTTATATTTATCTCAAAGGAATATGAATTAATCCAAATATTATTCTCAAGGGAATATGAATCAATTCACTTACTATTCTCAAGGGGATATCAATCAACTAGCACATTAATCTCAAGGGTATATGAATTAATTGACATATTAATCTCAATAGAATATGAGTTAATTCACATAATAATCTCAATGGAATATGAATTTATTCACATATTAATATCGAGAGAAAATGAATTAATTCACATACTAACTTCAACGGGATATGAATTGATACACATATTAATTTCAAAGGAATATGAATTAATTCACATATTATTCTCAAGGGAATATGAATTAATTCAAATACTAATCTCAAGGGGATATGAATCAACTAGCACATATTAATCCCAAAGGGATATGAATTAATTGACATATTAATCTAAATGGAATATGAATTAATTCACATAATAATCTCAAAGGAATATGAATTAATCTACATATTAATCTCGAGGGAAAGTGAATTAGTTCACATACTAATTTCAACGATATATGAATTGATTCACATACTAAACTCTAAGGGAATATGAATTTATTCACATATTAATCTCAAAGGAATATAAATTAATTCACATACCAATCTCAAGAGAATATTAATCAATTAACTTATCAATCCTAAGGGGATAGAATTAATTCACGTACTAATCCCAAGGGGATATGAATCAACTATCACATTATTCTCAAGGGGATATCAGTCAACTAGCACATTAATCTCAAGGGTATATGAATCAATTGACATATTAATCTCAATAGAATACGAGTTAATTCACACATTAATCTCAAGGGAATACAAATTAATTCGCATACTGATTTGAACGAAATATGAATTATTCACATACTAATCTCAAGGGAATACAAATTAATTCACATACTGATTTGAACGAAATATGAATTAATTCACATTCTAATCTCAAGGGGATATATATTTATTCGTATATTTATTTCGAGGGAATTTGAATTAATTCACGTATTAATATCAAAAGAATATAAAAAAAATCCTATTAATCTCAAGGGAATACTAATGAATCCACGTATTAATATTAGGTAATGTAAAATAATTCACGTACTGATATCAGGAACATGAACTAATTCACATACTACTGTGGTTTGTACTCAGATACGATATCGTGCCCCGTGGCAGTCTGAGGAATGTCAAAGGTATTGTGAGGTTTTATGTCTTTAGGGATTTTGTGAGTTAAGGTTTAGGGTTTAGGGTTTAAATGTATGTGAGAGAAGATCTGGTCTCTGCCGCTGTGTGTATTGTGCATAGAATGGAGGAATGTCTATATATATGTGTAGTTATACATGGGTTTGTATGGTTATGTATAGTTGTGTGTAGTTATACATGGGTTCGTATAGTTATGTATAGTTGTGTGTTTTTATACATAAGTTTGTATAGTATGTTTAGTTGTGTTTTTATACACAGGTTTGTATAGTTATGTATAGTTGTGTGTAGTTATACATAGGTTTGCATAGATATGTATAGTTGTGTATAGTTATTCATATGTTTGTATGGTTGTGTATAGTACATGTGTGCGCTGTAGGTGTTATCATTTAGGTTATGGTTAGAAATGTCCCTGTGACATTCGAGTGCTGTACATGTCATGTCATATACGCTTTTATTGTACAGTTATGCTTGGCTGTTGTAGATGAGCCACCATATATGTGCGTGGTATGGTGATAGATGCATGTGTTATACGCTTATGTTGTATAGTTATGTATGGCTGTTGTAGATGAGCCACCATATATGTGCGTGGTATGGTGGTAGATGCCTGTGTTATACGCTTATGTTGTATAGTTATGTATGGCTGTTGTAGATGAGCCACCATATATGTGCGTGGTATGGTGGTAGATGCCTGTGTTATACGCTTATGTTGTATAGTTATGCATGGCTGTTGCACATGAGCCACCATATAGCTGCGTGGGATAGTGATAGATGCCTGTGTATTACGCTTATGTTGTATAGTTATGCATGGCTGTTTCTGTGGTCCATCCTCATGCTTTGGCTACACCCATCGTATCATCTTTGCTCATTAACGCTCTTGCGCTCTCTTTGCGCTGTGCTGCATCTGCAGCTCTTTGGAAAGGTTTGGATACGCTCCACAAAATGCCAAACAACAAAGTGGAGGACCTTCTGAAACGGTACGTTGCCTACAGCGTCTTCACATGCACACCCACACGCTACAGCATCTGCACATGCACACCCACAGCCTACAGCATCTGCACATGCACACCCACACACAGCTGACAAGAAACAGTGAGTAACATCCCACCACAACCCATACCTGTCTGTTGATCACCTCATGACCTTCACATGGGCAGTTTGGGTGTGCTGTCTCTGTCTCTATCACCTAATGGTCTTCACATGTTCAGATTGAGTGTGTGTTGTCGTAATTATGAGAAGCTACAGTTATCGTAGGCATTGACTGAGTTGTTGTCGCGTTCAATGCGTATGTAGATATTACAAAGTTCGTTTTTATAGAGGTTAGGGTTTACGATTTTATAGTTTAAGAACCCGCACTCACTGCCTCCACCCAGTGTATCTGCACGCATTATGATCGATCTTAGCTTAACCCTAAAACCCTAAACTTAAACCTCTACTTGCACATTCCCAATCTCCTGGGCTCGACCGCGTATGTCTATCTGCAGTTACCATCACACACAATGGAAAACATTCATCTGACTAATGACATTACATGTAAATACATTAACACCATCTAACACAACAGCACACACCAAGAATATCACAAATAATAGAAAGCATCCATGCCACACACGTATACCCACACCTGACACCACACCCCACACATACACCTGCATTACATACACCTGCATTTGCACTCACACAGTGTGTCTGAAGGGAATAGAGAGGCCATGCTGGAAATTAGAGACGCCGTGACACAGAAAGAGTTGACGCTGGGTGACCATGACATGCTAGTGCCAGGACGAGTGGTGTACTTCTACGAACGCGACCACGAGGAGTTCATTCAAAACGTTAAAGGCGACACGGGCGATGACAAGGCCGAAGAACCAACTGTGGTGTGTGGGCTGTGGGGGGCGTTACGTGTGGTTGGCGTCTTTTGTGTTTGTTGGTGTGTTACGTGTAATACACAGTATTGTGTATTATTTGTGTGATATGTGTAGTGTATAGTATTGTGTAGTGATGGTGTGTTATGTGTTGTTGGTATGTTATGTGTTTTTTGGTGTTTTTTTTGTGTAGTGTATAGTATTGTGTGTTGTTGGTATGTTACGTATAGTGTATAGTATTGTGTGTGGTTGGTGTGTTATGAATTGTTGGTGTTTCTAGGGTTTTAGGGTATTCTCATAATCTGTATCCGCAATTTGTCGTAGCCACAAGTGCAGTGCACAACGTATACCCTCTCGTCACATGAATGTCTTTCGTTTATCTGTGTTCTCCTGCGCTTGTATGTGGTGTGTGTCGTGTGTTATCTCACCTGCTCATTAGCTTTATTGGTCTCTCGTTTGTGTGTGTCGTGTGTTATCTCATCCGCTCATTAGCTTTGTTGGTCTCTCGTGTGTGTCGTGTGTGAGTGTCGTGTGCTATATCATCCACTCATTACCTTTGTTGGTCTCTCTCGTGTGTGTGTGTGTGCGTATTCTCCTTCTCATTTGCCCGTGTACATGTGTTGTCTATCTCTGCAGGAGGTTGAGTTGGCTGACCTACACTCCGATGGCACGGCTAAGCAGAAGGCCATCAACGGCTACGCAGCCATTCTCACAGACGGCAGATTTCCTGCGCTGCAGCGACTGGAGCTAGACACGCGCTCGTTCAACGACCACTTCTGCATTGAGTACGCCGAGGCCCTCACCAGCACCTACGGCGAGAAACAACACGTCACTGCCGATGACATGACCCTGGGAGACAAGGCACTGGCCCCCAAGTAGTCACCCTACCCTCTAAAACCCTAGAACCCTAAACCCTAAACCCAGCCCTGATGGTATGATTACGCGTACGTGAATTACTGTTGATGTCGCTTGGTGGTTTTCGTAGGCTGTTTCTGCGGTGCGACAGAACAAACCATGCATCACGGCAGTGATCCGATTTAAGGTTTCCAGGGGTTTTAGGGTTGTAGGGTTTCTGTGCATTTGCAGCGATCGGTGTTGTGGGCACTTGGGTTTAGGGGTTATACCGTTGAATGGGTTTAGGGTTTTAGGGTTTAGTGTCCTTTTGTGCAAGGGGTGAAGCTAGAGCCAATTCAGAAACCATAGCAATTGCTGGTGCGGCCATTGGCTGGTGAGATGATAGTCCGTGTGATGTGTATCAGACCAATCACTGCCACGGGGACTAATCGCTGCCACCACCAGTGCATGATGCATGGCGCAACTGACACCTGGCTCAAGTACACTGTAGTAAGCTTGGCAGAGGTCTATTTATATTTAAGCTAGTATTCAGCATGGGAAGGTAGATAGTACTCGGCATAGGGATGGGTAGCTAGTGTTGTCATAGCTATGGTAGCTAGTATTGTCATAGCGATGGTAGCTAGTGTTGTCATAGCTATGGTAGCTAGTGTTGGAATATGTAGCGTGTGTCTAGTGTTCGATTAGGTAGGGTGTGTCTAGTGTTGGAATAGGTAGCGTGTGTATAGTGTTGGAATAGGTAGCGTGTGTCTAGTGTTAGAATAGGTAGCGTGCGTCTAGTTCTGTACGCGAGATGGATATAACCAGCGCTTGATGAACCTCGACGCAGCTGATACTTAACATACACAACATGACGTATTGTGGTATCCAACGGTTCCGAATAACAAAAGAATACCGTCGCGATATGCCGACCACTGGCGAGGCATGTCAAGCGGCTAATGATAATAAAGCAACTGTAAAGCATATAGCTAGCCAGACGATAGCTTCAAAGAATGATGATAGGGAAGTTCAACAGCCAAACATGGGATACGCAGAGCTCTCGCGAGGTCAAGCAACCGCCCAGACGTGTGTAGGTACCACTGCCTTGCATAGGAATTGGTGCGTTCGCATTGGATTGATGTATTAATTTTGAATTGGAATTTAAAGTATCAATATGTATAGACCGGCTTTGTTTCTTATACTCTGGCATGCTTCATACTGTCACAAGGCACCGTACATCTGCTTCCGATGTTTAATGAGGGTACGGTCTGGTAGATGCTCGTAGTCAATTGCTAACACACACCACTCAAATATTATGAAGTGAAGTGGACACTCGGTTTCCATTTAACTTCGGATGTCTCAGGTGGTGTGGGAATCATTCATCCTTCCCGTCTTTATACAAACTCTACTTTAACATGGTGCCTGTGTTCTATTTCGTGCCTTATACATAAAGTCTTTTTTATTCCGAAACAAGTTGTCCGTGATCCATTTGTCTTGCCGTGTACATATATACCCATGGGTACTCTTAATTTAATCTATAATAGCATACGATATGCATGAAATAGTCGACGACCACCCGCGTATTCAGCGACTGGTGCAGTATACGACTGCGTGTCGAGTGTGTGACTGGCTTTGTGTGGTAGCGATTAGTTGGCGCATCACAAACTAAATGACACCAACTATGCATAGCATCTAGAAACAAGCACAGCCACGAGAACTTTGCCCACTGATGACTTTCTAACCATTGCCCATTGCCATGCTGATCAGAAGTGACTGTAGTGGTGTAGTGGACGTCCTCTAGCTCATAGGCGTGCCTGCTATCTGAACTGATATCAGCCACAAAGCTCTTGGGTTGAGTCTGTTGTGTAGTTTGCCCTTGAATTGAGTCTGTTGTGTGGCTTGTGTTGGCTATTGCTGTGCGTCAGTGTGACACCTCTCGCCCATACAGACCACTTGCGTGAAACCAACCGCGGCAGTACTTCTATCTGCGATACCTACTCGTAAGTGCACACAGTTTACGATACAATCCACCTGGGCGCCTCTGATACACTCCAGTGCAAACTCTGTGACTCCACGAGCTCCCAGCGAGATCCATTTTAGGGTTTAGGGGTTTTGCTAAACATCAATATGTGTGCATGGGCTTCAATGCGATAGTTGTGCCATTGAGACATTTGTCCTTTGTCTATCACTTGTCGCCTACCTGAGAGGCCAACGATCCAGCCCAGTATCAGATATAGCTCGCTGGTTGCTATTAAGTTCTTGGCTCACTGGTTGCTATTAAAACACTAAGTTCAGCTATTGACCTACGTGCTGGCATATCCTTCACATGCACGCGTGCACTGCAGTGGGTAGCGATATCACACAGTCATTGGGAGTATGCTCCAGTTGTCTATTATCGGGTGATGCATCGTCAGAAATACCGTTATGTGTTTCCTGTTGTGGTGCCACACGTGTGATGGTGTATAGATGGTGTATAGATGCCACACTATGTGATGGTGTATAGTTGCCATTTTCTCACATATGCTATAAGGCCCTGTTTTTCCTGTACCTGAACTACGCACCATTTGCCCAACTGAGCTATATCCGCATCTGCACATATTACTTGTTCGCAAGTCTTCCTAATGGCTACAGCACAACCAGCCAACCAGCTAACCCGTATTTTCCTGAACTACAATTTACAACGAGATGTACGTGCGTTCCATCAGAAAGAGTGCAACTGTTCTATACGCGCGGCCGATACAGCAATTAATCCCGCTAAGGCCGACACCCCCGCCGCACCCTTAAGCACGGCATCCCATCCAAAGCTCACAGACACCCAGCCAATCAACAGCCCCTGGAAGATGGCCCCACAACTGCCCATGCCATTCACCACCCCCCCGACAGACGCCTCTATGCCGCCGTTGGCTCGGCCGATGTGTGCAGCTATAGGCCCACTGATCAGCAGATCAGTGCTGTTGAGGGCTACGCCGGACGCCGTAGTCAGCACAAACAACAACGGCACTTCGTCACTGCCGGCAAACAGAAACCCCACCAGCGACACAGCCGCCAGTACCTGGTAAAGCACCACGCCAGTCACCAGGCGACTCTTGAGATAGCGATCACACACCACCACGGCAAAGGGCGACCCAAAGGCCCCCCCCAACTCAAAGGCCAGCGACAGGTTAGCGCCCAGGGCTGGGGTGAACTTCAGGACAGTCACCGAGTAGTAGGGCAGCCACAGCATCAGGCCATACCGTGCCATCTTAGCAAAGAACAGCGCCATGGACAACTGCACGACACCCACCACCTGGAACACCTGCAGGGTAGTCAACCGACGCACCACTGCGGAGGATGTGCTGTTAACCACAGTGGGCAGGTGTAACGCATGCACGTTGTAGTGTAACGGGTCGGCGCAGTACTTCTTGATGAACAGCGCACCCAGCACCACACTCACAGACGGCCAGAAGAACAGGCTGCGCCACCCCCAGCTGTCTGATGGGGGGGAAGGAATGACAGAGGAGTGGGTTAAACAACTGTCGACGTGAACGAGACACGCAAGACAGGGCACTACAGACAGAAACCCTAGAACACACACCACAGGGCACTACAGTCAGAACCCTAGATCACGCAAGACAGGGCACTACAGACAGAAACCCTAGAACACACACCACAAGGCACTACAGACAGAAACCCTAGAACACACACCACAGGGCACTGGACAGAAACCCTAGAACACACACCACAGGGCACTACAGACAGAAACCCTAGAACACACACCACAGGGCACTACAGACAGAAACCCTAGAACACACACCACAGGGCACTACAGACAGAAACCCTAGAACACACACCACAGGGCACTACAGTCAGAACCCTAGAACACGCAAGACAGGGCACTACAGACAGAAACCCTAGAACACACACCACAGGGCACTACTACAGACAGAAACCCTAGAACACACACCACAGGGCACTACAGACAGAAACCCTAGAACACACACCACAGGGCACTACAGACAAACCCTTAGAACACACACCACAGGGCACTACAGTCAGAAAGCCTCGAACAAACTACAGGGCACTACAGACAAAAACTTTAGAACACACACCACAAGGCACTACAGAAGAAACCCTCGAACACGCAAAACAGGGCACTACAGACAGAAACCCTAGAACACACACCACAGGGCACTACAGACAAACCCTTAGAACACGCACCACAGGGCACAACAGGGAAAAGCCCTAGTACCGCAATCAATGGCAATTGTGGGGTGGCATATCGAAGGGACTATGACCACAGTGTTATGTAAGCGTGACGAACAACCAAGATATCGTGAGGATGGTAGGAAGGGGTCAGAGTAGGCTCGATCCTCATAGAAGCGGCAGTCACTCACCAGAGTTGCAGTACTGCCGCACACAAGACAGTTCTGATATATCTATTATAATACTTCAACAACAGCTCGAGATAACCTAGACAAAGCATATGCACGTGCTTGTTTTGCAGTTGCGACTCTGCATACTCACTAAAAAGTGTGGTAAGATATATCTTACCGCTACAACCACGCGATTTCAATACTAACATAACCGTATTGAACATGTTCATAAGTCTAAGAGTCCTCAGTGAAATCGTGCATATAGATGTTACCGAAATGTATCATTACCAAACCGATGGCTATAAAATCAGATAGAACCAACTGTATACTGTATGATATATACGCCTACAACACTAGAGTACATATATATATATATACATATATATTGCTAAAATACTTTTATTCGTATGCGGCCACAAGTGTCTGCTTTTATAAAATATGTTGCGAAACACCCTATGTCTAACACACTCAATCAGGAATGAACACTGCAACTGGGGTAGATACAACGTCGACAAATGGGGAAGTGACCGTTGTATCGTATTACAATTCCAGTAGTTTCGGAATATAGTTTGAAAAGATTCAAACGGAAACTTAGTTTAAACTGGTCAATATATACCTGATAACAAGAGCACAAATTTGAGCCTTGATTTAAAAACCCGTAAGATACTATGAATTATGCGCATACAATAATGAATACTGTTTATGCGAAACAATGCTGATGCGAACAATAAATATTTGTAACGAACTATTAAGTAACACATGTCCCTATGTTAGCAACCAACCAACAGCCGAAGACATGATAGTGATCAGCCTGAAAGTATGTATATGTGTAGGCATGGGTAGTGCCACTGCGAACCCGTACGATCACCAAACAAGAACTCATTTGGTTGAAAGCCCGACAACAGCTTCATCAGAACGCTTCCTTTAGGTGGAAATGAACTGATACCAGACCAAATGAGGTCGCTCATTTAGAAATGTACCGACAATCAAGGATCGCACTTGGATACATTCCGAGAAAAACACATGGCATGCGTGGGTGATCGCTTTCAGAAGTCACAGCTTGGCATTCGACATTCGAATACCAGCAGACTAACAACCATAGCCGGGAGTCAACCGCACAATATGCTAGTCATCACTTAGCATATAAATTGGATATCTAGTCATCGCATACCAAATATGCAAGATAATCCCGGACTGGTTGTGAGACATTAACATACCAATGATCCAGGCCCCCACCCACGTGGATATAGCCGCGCCTATGAATGGAGAGGCAGACCACAGACCATATACATTTGAACTGGAAGAGCTAAGCCAAAGCGACACGCACTTGACTAAATTGGGCCAAATCACAGCTTGGAAGGCTCCATTAAAAAAACTGGCCAGGAAGATGGGAAAGAGACTACTTAGAGCCCCTATCGTGGCATAGCTTAGGGCAGCACCGATCATCGCTAAGGATGCTACGTTGTTGGCACCGTGCACATCGCCTAGTCCACTGAAGAAGATCGCACACAGACCATATGGTAATAAGAAAGCTGTGTCTAACAAACCTAAGTCTGTCGGAGAGAGGGTCAATTCGAGAGCCATGTCACTTTTGGCTAAACTCAGTGGCTTTCGTAATACATATATTAATATATATCCCATAAATGTGCCCAAGATCACACGCCAGCGCAGGAAGGTGATATTCCCATCACACCTGACCACCTTTCCCGTAGGCACTCTATCCACCAGATACTCCTCCATCTCAATATCATCATTGTCGCGCGACATTATAGCAGCTGGCTATGCCATACGCATCGATATCTGTCTGTGTTTTTTAAATATGTCGATCGTATATGCACATTGCACAGCTACACACTTCCTCAGCGAGTGAACTCATCAGGACTATTCTATTTTTAATAAGAAGGCTATGACTGCATAGGAGTGGACGGCGGGAAATTGCCACAGCTGGGACTGAGCACTGAATTCATGGAGCCGAATTGGGCCTAAGAGTGGGGAAACAACTTCACATTTTGACCTTAGTCTTTTACGCTCATGCCCATTTGTTGTTGTTTTCAGTCTTCAGTCTCATGGTTTTTCTATTCGATATAGATTTGCCCATGCTCTCTTCTAAGTGGATAAGCGACAGATTATAGACTCATATATTGGATACCAGATTGGTCACTTTGTGAAACTATATTTTAAGTGGCGCTTGCAATAGACCGTTCGAGGTTTGGCGAGCAATCAGTGGTATCAAGCTACACTTCTGCAGCCGCAGGCATGATGTTGAGGTTTTTATATATATTTTTTTGTCTAGTTTTCACATCCAAAAAGAACCCGAGTGAAGAGTGAAGACTGAAGACTCAAGACAGTTTGGCAAATAGGTTGGCCTGAAGGAGCTTGTAGGGGGAAGGCTGAAAGGCTGAAGCGCCTGAAGGCCTGAAGCCCTCGGCCTGAACTCTGAACTTTGATTCTCCAGACAACCCTGGACAAACTCTTATGAGAATCTGACCTGTGAAAAATCAAGTTAAAACTAAATACCGAATTCCTTCTTCAATTTTGAACCAATCGCTGATATATTAACATGATTTAATTGGTACTTAGGTTAATTTGGATTTTTATTTCGCTAGAAGCCTATATTTTTAACAAAGAACAAAAGCCGCCGCAGAAGGGAGAACTTTAGTCCTTTTTTTTGAAGGACTCTCTATGGTCCGGCTCTATCCAACACGACTCTCTTTCTACACTATTTAGACGTGCTAAATAGCTGGTTTTTGCGCTTGATATCACTAGTCCCACAAATAGTCATTTCAAAAATCTGGCCCAGATTTGTTTTTTGAAACGGTGACGAGTCGTCACTATGCTTAACGCGCGTCAGTTCCCATATTTCCCCCCTGAAATATTTATTTAGGCCGGGCGGAGTTTATCGGAATAGATTCAGCGTTAAATTTCCGTCCAAAAACATACGTGACCCGGTTATATTTCTCAAAAATTGTCAAGGAAACACATGAACAAATATTGAACAGCTAACAGCTAATTCAAACACGTATACACAGGGTATACTATTATGGTTAGGGGACATCTCGGGTTACCAAATCCCAACCATATCTCATACATACATCCACAGCACCAAAGGCGTGAAGGAGAATTTCATCCTATCAACGAGTATCACATGCAACACACATTCTACAGTGACTACAACACGAGCATGCATCACAAAGGACACTTTGATGCTCACAAAGACAATGCTAATCGTTACCACCCGTATACATATCTACCGACAGTGGCTCCTGTCTATCATAGAGAGTATTCACAGAATAACATCGAGCCATTACAGTCGAAATCAGGCATCAGGATGGTATTTTAGCAATGCAACGGCTTATACAGGAGCAGGGAGCAGCCACCGTGTCAAGAATGAATATTAGACAGCCGGCTATAACGATTAGTCCTGCAGAAGTTGAAGAACGTGTTGTAAGTTTGAAGAATATAGAACTAGCCAAGCTTTTTGTCGTGAAAAACGGGGAACATCTCGTGGAGCTGGTTGGCGTCGAAGGTGAAGCAGCTTCCAGGATGAATTGTATAGTATCTCGAGATGCTTATAGAAGATGTATTGTATGGGGGTGCAAAAATCACACTGCACAGACGTGCACGCGTTGCCAAGTTCGTCTGTGCATGCGAGCAATGGTGGGTAAACGCAAGACATGCTTTGAGCTATTCCACGAGCCAGGGTACAACGGCAGCTTGAAGCAGTACAATGATATTATGAAATAAAGTCTATAGGCAAAATGTTTTTTAAAATAAAAAGTTGGAATAAAATATTTATTGAAAAAAAAGGCTGAAAATTGTCAAAAATGGACGGTCCCCACGCTCGCGTTTTGGCACCTTATTTTTAATTTTTCCTAATAATAATCAGGTATAATTTTGAACTATTAAGATAGGAATTCTTAAAAACAAAACAGTATCCTGAAATGAGGCACGATTATTCAATAAGAATCATGACTCAATTTGTTTTCAGGGAAGTGACGACTCGTCTTTATTTGAGCGGAGCCAGAGACTTTATACCAGAGCTGGGTCAAGCTGGTTTTATTTAAAATATTAGAAAATTCAGTACAAATTGGCGTATTAGTGACGACTCGTCATTATTTGGCCTGGGACTGGTGATATAGCAAAAAAAACAAAAAAAACGAACAAAATACAGTGAAATTGATAGAAGAATCCAAACTCCAAACTCAAAAGTCCATTTTTTTATTTTAAATTCACAATTCTGTTTTTGTTTTTATCACAGTCACGACAACTGGTGACTAGTCAGCAGACACTATTTATTAATTACTACTGTCCTTTTGTTTTAGTTTAAAAAAAGAATACACTTTTGGGTTTTATTGGTTTTTATATAAATCTCGATAGCCATTCAAGTCCAAATAAACCCTAGACAACCGAGGGAACAATTTGCAGTCCCTAACCTCATAAAGATAAGTTATATTGATATAGAAGTTGAACGTTTTATTTTTACGTTTTCGTCTGAGAACGTTTCAACGTTTTACTGTTTCAATTTGGACCTCAATTTTTTCGATTTTCTGCCCACGATTGTGCACCTATTATTACACTTTTGGCCACGAAATGCAAAACTGACCAATGAAAAACAACTAGAAAGCGATAACCCTTGCATATTTTTTTCTGACAATATGACACTTGTGAACTTGTGAACTTGTGAAGGTGCCACGCTAGTCACTAGACACTAAGTCACTAATAACGCACATAACAGACAGACCAATCGTGTTAGTAGACTGTGGAGGCTGTGCTCTAGACATCTCTATCAATTATCAATACCTTAATTTCTAGAATATGAACAACGTCAATATCAAGGGACAGTGTAGCGACCAGCGGGCTAATATACTTGACTACGCTCAACCAACGCTCAAGTCTCCAGAACCGATGGTTGGGCTTTAACACTGCAATGACTGCACACTGCACTACAATATGCATTTATTTTTAGGACAAAATCCGAAACAATTGAAGAAATATTTCTGATTTTGCAACTATTCATATTGTCGTTAGTAGTAATATTTCCCAAGCCTTTCCATTCAACTTTGTACTGTATATAGCCCTAAATAAATTCACAGGGTGCATTTACCAGGGTACCAAGATTGTCCTGTATGTCCGAAATGGTCGGTCATAATCAGCCAGCTATAGTCCATATCTTTACAAATAACGTGTTTATCATAAGTGCGAAATTGAGATACTTGATGACTGTGAAAACAATTTAGAAATCCATGACCCTCTCTACTTTGCTAAATAAATCACGGCTGGGACGCCGCGGGGACTGAAAGCTTACGTAGATGTACGTAGTCTATTTGTTCTTATTCAGGCAAAATAATAAATATGTCTCCCACAGGCCACAGCACCCCACACACCCAAGAGTACAGATCGTACATGACCGTATCACCAGCAAACAAACACACACACACACACACACACCACGTCACCCGCACACCTACCCACTCACACTCACACATATATGTGATGTGTACACATTTCACAATCTCACACACGCTCAATCAGTATAACACACACACTAACTCACACATCCCTAACGTAAACACCCACTCCACACTCATTCACTCTTTTCCTCCATAAACACACACACACTTCTCCCAAACGAACTCTCGTAGCACATATCCGCATTATTATACAAGGTTGGTGTAATAAAATAAATTACGCCTTATCCGACTGTACTCAGTGAACTGTCAAAAATTGAGACTCGAATCAAAAATTGATTTTGGGGAAATCATTTGGTCAGCTACATTTGACTCCAATCAGTTAAAAACAAGAGAGTTTTATAACATACCCTCCTCAAACGAACATTTATAAAACAGTTATTTTTCTAAAAACACCGATAGTCTCTCTCTACTAGTCTCTACTTTCTATTTACCAGTAGAGAGAGTTGAGAGACAGGTTTGTACATATTTATGGGGCTGTAATTTGAATAAAAATACCCTTAACTCCATATCCATGAGCCGATACAACTTACAAGTTCACAATTTTTTTTTTTTTTAAAACAGGGAGTCTGGAACTCTGAGATGTGTGTTTTTTAAATTTTATACTGCTAAGTATGTAAATATATATATATATCAATGCGTTCTGCATTTAAAATCTTTGAATGAATATACGTTAAAAACTACATACACATGGCCCTGGTTGTTGCTACGGGTGCATGTTCAGAGCCCTTTTTTGTTAAGAAAATATTCAATCTTCCTGAGTTTCTATCTCTCAGGGTGTCCAGTTTTTTATATACCCTGAATAAACGTTTTTTTAAGTTTACACATTGCGAGTACTTGCAACTTTAAAATTTAATCCTTTTTTTTAAACGGATTGACGTTTTAAAAATGTTTTTTTTTTAAAAGCTCCTCTGGCGGATTGAAAGAGAAGCATAGTGCTAAACGGTTTGTACATAGATCACAGTTTGTGCTGTATTTCTTACACACAAACGAGTCCAAGTCGTGAAAGGGGGATGGATCGTACATAGCTTTCGCTGTTATCCGTAACTTAGTATTTGGATTAGTATTTGGGTGCATGATATCACGTCTGACTTTTGTTCGACAATCTTATTGATTGATAGTCATTGAAGACGGCTAGATTATAGTATAGTCGATCGCGATAGAGAACCAAAGGATTGACACGATGGTTGTGATTGCAAAGGTGAAGGAGTGGTGGGGAATACTTGCGCTCACTCTCCGTGGATTGAAACGAGTACTATTTATCAGTGCTGTGTGCCAGGTCCTAATCATCCTTAGCAACGATTTGGTTCTGCCATTTGTTCGCTCGAACATCTCCTGTGACACACCTGTTGACCCCAGCATAGAGCCTGGGTCGCCATTGTGGTCGGGGTCGGAATTCTGTGGCGATAGAAGTTATGTGTTAAATCAAGGCCAGGATATTGTAGGAGTTGCTACAAGTGTGAAGCTGGTTACTAGTACACTCACCATTCCCATTCTAGCGTCCATTGCTGATGTGTACGGTAGGAAACCAGTGGTGCTCTATGCCTTGTGGGCACTCACTATTGCGTTCATTGTGTTTTTACTTATGTCGCTACTGGAGGGTTACACATGGGTGGTCTATATCGCCTCCATCATCGTGGGTAATAGCACCGTGCTACAATCTTTGTTCAACGCAATCACCTCCGACATCATCGGGGACGGTAATGACAAGGCACAAGCATTTTCTTTCACTGTCTTCAATGTCGTGAACACCGTTTGTGGAGCATTGGGTGGCCTTATTGGCATTGGTATCAAACGTATGTTTTTGGAGAACTACGGGATAGTCTGGGTATCACTTATTGGAGCTGTGTGTGTACTCGCTATAGGTGCCTTCTTTGTATTACCCGAAACGGCGTTGGTGATCATTGGTAGACGGCCTTCTCTGTACCAGGGAAAGGCTTCGCTGAGTAACGGAGATATGGACGAATCAGCAGATGATACGGCACAGGAGAAAGTACCCAGTTCACACGATGGGGACTACAATAACAGCACAATTAACGTAGACAACACTCAGTCCTCCATCACCCTGTCCAGTGCTGGTCCCAACAGTAAGCCGACGGCAATCAACGATGACGAGACGGTTAATGAACCAGGGGTCAAGCTAAAGAACGCCTTCTCTGACACTGGCACGGAACGTATCCTGGAGACAGTCAAGTCGCTGGATGATAGCAGTTTCCACGCACAGTTCGAGAACAATCCAGATAAGGTACATCCTCCGACCGAGGGTCTAAGTATCAAGGAGAAGATCATGTTGCTGATGCATGACATGCGTGAGACCTGGAATGACCCGTTCCTGGTGTGGGTGGCGTGTGGGCTCTTTTTCTTCCACCTGGCTATGGCCGTTACAAGTGTGCTGGCCAGCTTCTCCATGTCGGCGTTTGACTTTGAGCAAGGGGATATGGAGCTGATCTTCATCTACGTGTCGCCTATAGGAGCCTTGGCAGTGGTCGGTGCAGGGCCGCTGAGTGTGACGCTGGGGGGTGGGGAGCGCGTCTTGTTCATTCTGGCCATCTTTGTCTTCCTTGCCCAGTTGGCATTCTTCCTGTCTGTGATGGTGTGGCAGGGGCTGTTCTACGTGGGGATGGCTCTAGTGTCGGTGGGTATTGCATCGCCAATGGTGGCGGCTATCATTGCCAGTTCGCGCTACGGCTCACGCCGACAGGCACGTGCACAAGGTACCATGAGCACGGCAATTGTAGCCGCACTGGCGATTGGAATCCCACTACATTCAATCTGGCTATATGACTCCAACAACACAACAGGGACTGAGGGGGGACTGATGTTTATCGCGGGCATGATCTTCAGCTTCCTGTCTGTGTGTGTCTACGGATATGTTGGGTTTATGCGCGAGAGGCTACTGAGGGTGGGTGAACATGTTGGCGTGTCTATGGAAGACAGTAACATTGATTCACACTCTCAATTAGACAGCAGCATGAAGACATACTCGCTCAGAGACACGAGCGCTAAGACGAGTGTATAAGTCAGTGGTGGCGAATCTATACTAGGTGTGACACCATCTATAACTATATAAATAGATAATCACTACAAGCTGTCCGCATGTCAGGGCTGGTTATTTGTGATATTCTGGTAAGGTGCAAAAAGTATCATCACGCACAGAATCGCGACGTTGCCGATTCGTATCTGCAACAGAAGTTATTGATATATCGGGTGTCTGTGGTTTTGTGTTGTATCCAATGTAGCTTTCGATGTACCAGAAAATCTCATGGTTTATTTTGACAGTCCTAACTGTATTAGACATTGTATCAACCCTACGGTTTTATTTCGATAGTTTGTACTTGGTATAGGATTTTGTATCGATCCTGTGGTGCTATTTTGATACACACCATTGTGTTAACACAATACCAGATCGGTCAGCTCTGTGGCTTTGATAATTCTTCGTGCAGAGCTTGCAGGCGGGTGAAGTTCTATACGTTTTAAAATATTGTGTCGGTTGTATTGTCTGACATATGTGCGCTATAGTCGTGAAGTCAACGTTTAACTACCTCTTCAGTGTAGCACAGCACGTCTAAATTTTTGCGGTGGTAGAAAGAAAAATGAAGCTAATAGGCTCCGTAGTTTTTGTTACGTCATAATTGTTCAAATCAGAATAATTACAATGTCATATCTATAAATATTGTAGAAGTCATAAATGGTTGGATTTGTAGAAGTCGTGAATGGTTCAAATCAGAATTATCGAAATGTTACAAATGGTTCCAATCAGATTAATCACAATGTTATATCTTCTAACTCTGTAGGAGTCATGAATGGT
>LUCW03001157.1:0-10120 GCA_001586965.3 Sphaeroforma sirkka | reverse complement strand
CTGCTATGTTGACACATTTTGTCCGCTTCTCCCATCTATCCAGTGATGATGTCGTAATGGTGAACTGCACAGGATTAGCTTCATGAGAGCTCTGTAACGACACACATGCTTATCCTATACGTGGAGTTGTCATCAAGGCCAAGATACCCGAAAGCGCTGAGAATGTGCCAGTGTACACAGACGACACACCCGGAGGACTCACATACACCATCCCTAACGGGGAGTTGATCACGCTTGAGGGGTATGTGATGTTGTATATGTGAGTGTATATACGCTACGGAAATAGGTTGTGTGAACGTACATATGCGAGTGAACCATACAATGATGTTGCAATCGAGGGTGACTTTTACTCACGCATGAATGGGTGGCTGTTCGATGTTGCATATAGGATTGTATATAGGCGATCTTCTTTGTTATATAGTATGTACATGCGGGTGAGATTTATAATGGTCTCGTAATCGAGAGTGGTTATTGGCGGTCATTTGAATATTGTGAACGCATATATACGAGTGAAATACACAATGAGTGTGTAACTGAGAGTGACTATTAAGCGCGCTTGGAAGAAGAGGTAATGGAATAAAACATATAATGGTCCTATATCGAGGGTGATTATTGGCAGTGTACTGCCTTCTATGGTCATGCTATAGCTGGAGTAACCATCATGTTACAGCTTGTTCATCCAGCAGTGTTGAGCATATTGCATATATAGGAATGAAACAGATATAAGTCTTATATCGCGAGCGGTTATAGCTGGAATAGCCACCATGGTACGGGTGGGTCATCCAGGGGTGTTGAGCTATTTTGCATATATAGGAATGAAATATTTATGTCTTGTATAGAGAGCGGTAATAGCTGGAATAACCACCATGGTACAGGTGGGTTATCCAGGGGTGTTGAGCATGTGGCGTTGTACACAGACGACACAGCCTCTCACACACCATTTCCATCGAATCATTGAATACGTTGAGAGCGATAAGATTTCAGATTGTGTAGGTACTGAACTTAGTGGGGAATTTAGGGTTTAGGGTTTAAGTTTATAAATATATTCCATATACTGTGAATGTATACACAGGAATTCATGGTTTTAAGTTTCTGAATCTATTCCATATACTGCGAATGTGTATATATCACTAAAGCGTGAACGAGGATATAGTTGAGGGTGGTCACTGGGTCCATATTGCCCTTTGAGCAAGTGACCACTCTCAAAGCTGAGAACATCTAACGGTGCTGGAAGCTGCCGGTGTACACAGATGCCATACGCAGTCGTGTCACATACTTGGAGGCAACGTACAATGGAATGGTTTTTGTTCGACGAATATGTCGTTTATTGCAGAAATGTTTTAATTTTAGGACAGTACTCCCAGTACAAGAGCGATATTTAGTCTCGGTTCGAGCGGTAGGTATAGTAGTATTTTTGAGTGGGCAGGTTTAGGAAGTCAGTCTCAGTCACTCTCTATATATAACCAGCGCGTGTATGCAATTGTAACTTTGACGGCGGCGTGTACACGGCAGTTTAGGGTTTAGCTCAAACGCCTAAAACCGAATCGGACGCACAGCCCAGCAATACTCTTTTTACTACCCAACAACACTATTTTTAAACTGCCGCTGGTTCCCCTTGAGATGAGTGGTGGTGGTATGCATATATACACACATGCAAACGTGCAATGACTACGTACTCTATTTTTATTATTTTTGTATATATCTTTAACCTTAGATCGCAGAGTCGGACAGTTTTGATGAAGAAGCGAGTCTGGAGGAAGTACAGGCAATCATTGCACGATGTACAGATGCCTTCCCCGTTCTTAGGACCGCAAAGATTGTGAAGGTATGTGATCGGGCATGTAGGTATTTCATTTCTTATATATGAGGCATATACATATTTATTTACGTGTAGACACACACGCATCATGTATGTATATATGAACACACACATATATATATTTATATATATGTGTGTGTGTGTGTGTGTGTGTGTGTGTGTGTGTGTGTGTGTGTGTATATCTATATATATCTATATATATCTATATATATATATATATATATATATATATGGCTTATACATACATATATATATGTATATATATCCAAACATATCCGTATGTATCCGTATATCCATATATCCATATATTATTTATTATACATACACATGCATATATGCACACATGCACATGCACACGCGCGTGCATTATTATCACACATTATTGCATTACATGCATTATACACACATTAGTCAACCAAAAAACGCATACCCATGCACACATTATGTACGTATGCGCATATTATTATTATTATTATTATATTATTGTCATTGTCCACATATATATATATATTATTATTATACATTATATATTACATATATATATTATTACATATTATGCATGTGTATATGCATATGTGATTATGTATGTGTATGCATATGTATATGTATTCTCATATATTATTATGCACATGAACGTACATTTATTTATATTATATTATTATATATTATTATATATTACATGCACATATTGCATATTATACATACGCACATGCAAACACACGCACACATGCACCTTATCCATTTTATTTTATACCTTATGTACATAATATATATATATGAATTTAAAACATATATACATGCATGTGCAGATGGATTGAACCTCACATTATATACATAACCATTAAAAACATTTGTATTTTAAATATATATATCTATTATATATATATATATATGTATGTATATTATATGTATGTATTTTGCATTACATATATTACGCATCCAAAACGTACGCATATATTAATATTAAAAATATGCATATGTTTTCGTAGTTTTTTAATATATATATATATATATATTATTATTATTATTATATATATTATATATATATATATATATATTATATATACATATATATACATAAACACACATACGCACAAACATATATGCATATGCATTTATACTTCCTGTATCAAATGCAAAATATATGCAATGCACGTAAAACGCAAACGCACGCACAACATATATATCATATATACATATATATATATATATATATATATGTATATATATATATATATATATATATATATATATATATATATATATATATATATATATATATATATGTATATATATTATAGATATATATGTATACATATATAAATATATAGATATATATATATATACATATATTAATGTAAATATAAATATATATATATACATATATATATATATATATATGTTTGTGTGTGTGTGTATGTATATATATTTAGGAAGGTTACACAACCTTTCTAAATACATTCAATTGGACAATTGAACAGATCCTCCTAGATTACTACTATTCCTAAACATCATCTATTGGACCACCTCTAGACAGCATACTACCCCCTTAGACCCTTTTACTACCCATCTATAAATACATGCTATCGAAACCCACCCTATCATCCATCATTACTACAAATTAATGTTACTCACCTAGCTAGAGTACCTCATCATATATATATATTATTATATTATTATATTATTATATTTTTATATTTTTATATATACATACATACGGGCATAATATATATATATATATATATATATATATATATATATATATATATATATATATATATATATATATATATATATATATGAGCTACGTTTTCACATATCTTGCATCCGATGACATAAATGTTTGCACTTTCTCCTATATTCTCTATACTATCGTAAGGCACACATCTGGAACTCTTTCTAATCCACATATGCGCACGATCAGGTCTGGGCTGGACTCCGACCTGCAAGGCCCTTGCTTCGATTGGAAGTGGATGAGCACGAAGCAAATCTAATACACAATTACGGCCATGGCGGTGCAGGTATGGCCTATACGATGGCTTTAAGGGTTTGAATGTTTGTCCTACCATTCGTCGCACAGTCTCACTCCCCATACACGCGAGGCATTGCGATATGTGTGCCTGGTCGATTGTTTGCTGTACGATATTGCGATGTGTGTGGTGCGAAGACATCTGTAGGTTCATGTGGATGTGGATTTGTCGTATACGTTTCATCCTACTTTGTGCCGTTTGGTCCCTGACAGATGTGCAGGGTATGTGCCTATTCTATCGGCCTACAATTGGGTGTAACCATAGAGGAGATTACAATATGATCCATGCCTTACCCATTTTCACTGTGAAGGAGAGTTTAATATTGTGAAGAATGTCACTCTACATAGCAGGTATATAGATTCCGGTACAGGATAACAGAGATTGTGGCGTTAACTCTATTATATAGCACATTCTAAGTAGATCAGTCGTTGCATATAGATTCAGATACACAAATAACAGTAGTTGAGAGGTTACTCTATATAGCATGTTCTGAAGAGATCGGCCGATGTATATAGATTCAGGCTTACAAACCACAAGGACATAGATTTAAACACACAAACCACAAAGTTGTGAGTGATGTTGCTTTGAAAACTATTCTTCAAAATGGCATGGTTTGTAGCTATTGTTACTGGTGTACCCCTGCACTACATCACCCCGAAATCTGTGTCATACTCATCATTGTTGTGTTTCGGCAGGTTTCACCGCATCGTGGGGAAGTGGCGATCGAGTTTGCGAACTAATATCTCAGCTATAGTTTAAAATATGAAACTCCAGTAAAAACATCGATGTTTATTGACTGCTTCCCAATTTCTGATATCCTTCTATGGCAATTGTCGTGTTCATGTGTGCAAATTATGTATTACACTCCTACTGTGAGCCGGCTTACTACTGGCTTATCCACTTATTTAAGAATAATTGATTAAAGAGTGATAGTATCTTGGAGTTGAGTATATATTCGTAAGACCGTAACCCCCTGGATCTATGACTATGTACGGTATTGACTATAAAATATAAATGTGATTCCGCATATTTCCAAGGTTTTGTGACTCTTTTGCCTCGCTCTCAAATAAATAAATAAATAAAGAGTGCATCTACTATTTTAGAGACTAGTCACTCTACTCTCTCTCTCTCTATAGAGAGGGTGTGTTGCATAGTTGCAATGACGTTTGCATACATCAACTATTATTTTATATATATATATATATATATATATATAAATATTGCTATTTTGTTTCTTTCTGTTTAAAAAAAAAACTTTTGTGTTCTAAAATTAAATATCTTCAAAAAAAAAAAAATTTGAAACAACTGGCCTGATAAACGACAAAGCATTTTTTTTAAATTATTCTTTTTTTTTTTAAACTATCATAACAAACTAGTTTTCGACCCGTCGCCATATATTTATTTGCTAAAGTCAGTATCATGATGGATACCATGAGTCTCAGACTTCTGACCGTAGTTAAATATGGAAAATAGTTTCCAACAGTCTCGGCACATCGTCAAAACGAAACGTATTTATGTCTTATACCAGAGGCTCTAGTGAAAAAAAAATATTTCTCTCATGACTCCATTTTTCACCCAGCGAGAATTTCTAGAGGTCCATGATAAAAATACATACAATTCGAAAAGTTAAATATGTATATATTTTAAATAAAATAATAAGACATGTATGTACATACGTCATAGTTCATATTTACATATATGTATTTTTAAATATTGTTTTAACATTCATAATTTCTTTTATATTTTATGGCTTTTATAATCTATGCCCGTTGGAGTTTTGACGTTAGGAGTGTCCGTGTCTCCGACTCTCCGTGACCGAAGACTCCGAGTTGCAACTTTATAATTTAAAAAAAACAAGATTCAACTCTGCAGGCTACGACATACCCACAATCATACACAGACCACAACACCACAGTCGCACACTCACACAGTATTATATTAAGTAACAATGTCATTGTGTCATACACAGTTACACACGCATCACCACACGTGAATGGCTTTTTCAAGTTTTATGGCCCGCTATAGCGGAATATACGAACAACCTGTCTAAATTCCAGTTCAAAATTTCTCAGGGCTATTGAAGTTTATCGAGGCGCACCAATCATTTTCTTTCACATTGTCGCTACAGTGTTTAAAATTATTTCAAGGTCTAAATTCCAACTTCCATATATGTCCAGTCGGTTTTTGACCTATAAAACCACCGGATGTTTTATTCCTATAGTTATAGTTGGCTTTGTAAATGAAGCACATGATCTTGCAGGTTAATTTTTATTGGCTCTGAGTCGAATATATTACTTTTACATACCATGTTTTTGGATCAACTGCAGTCTCAACTCTCGAGTGCCTCACAGTACTCCAGAGAGTCCACTCTCCACAGTCTCAGTGACCAGTCTACTGTCTACTGACTACAGACTCTTGAGTGTCTAGCCTCAAAACGGCTTCCAGTTGACCGTTTATGTTTGTATTTTATTTTTAAACAAAAAACTAAAATAATAGACGTTAGGGTCATAGCCTCCGAAAAAGAACATAGGGTTAACTTTCATCATATAATAAGCCCCACTACTTTGCAATGGGGAGCAGTTTTTAGGTGCCACAGTTTGTCCTTACGCCAAATCGTTATGTTGGAGCATGAAAAGTCCCGCCTCTGGGACAGTTAAAAGTTGTGTGGCAGATTCTAGCTCGCCTATTTCGTTTTTAAATAGGTCAAAATTCGAAGCGCAATATCCTAGAATTTCGTTTGTAAATTTGCCCTCAATAAACTGTCAACAGTTTATAAATCATAAACGTATACGTTTACGGTCATGTTTTATGCCTAATAGGACGTTAGGTCTCCGTCCTCGCTGCTTTGTACTTGTACTTGGTGTTTAGACACCACAGTGGCACAGGGTCAGGTGACCATTTCTTGTAAATTTTGGGTATTTTTTTTCAAACCAAAAGAACAAAACCCCCAGTCCCCAGAATGTATTTATGTACGGAAGATTCGTGGTACAAAAAGCAACAGATTGATACACTGCGTCCTGGAGTCCTGGAGTTCTATGTCCTGTGACTGAGAAGTGAGGACTCGAGAGTGGGGACTGTGGACAGGTATGTTGTATTTGTAGTTAGGGTAAAGTCTGTAACTCTGGATTCTGGAGTCTGGAGTCGTGAGATGACAAAATTAAGATCCGTTGCGGAACCAGAATCAAGCAAATTCCGCCCTCCTCCGACAGTCCAATTCTCCATTTCCAAATTGCTTTTCAGCTAGCTTTTTTTAAATTTTTAAAAAGCTTCTAAGCTGAGTAATCCAATAGCATGGCTCCATTCAAAGTTTACATAAATAGCGCCTCTGCCTCTCAGTCTCAGACTCAGAGTCAGAGTGACTCAGACCTCTCACTCTCAGTGTCACAGAAAAAAAAGTATGTATATGAGTCATGAGTGTTCTGTTTTGTTTTGTTTTTATAAAAATAAAAATAGAAGTCTATAAATTCTAATATATAAAATGACACTCTTATATTTAAGACAAAAGGCCGATATTACACACCGTTCCGGACTTCCAGCGTTCCGCGATTATTTTGGGTACAGTATTTATAATTTAGTTGAATTCTGAATTCTGAAGTCACTGAAGACCAAAATAAATAATTCCTCATTCTCATTTTGTGTCTACGCTCTACACACATTGATTTTTTGAAGAAAAAAATCAAATATACATCACTCGTGAGTCGTGTGACTCGTGACAGTGGTTGTGTTGTGTTGGTGACTGTCGCAGAGAGTGTCTGGCGACTGGCAGTGGCTGAACTCTGCGTCTGCTGTATTCACGACGACATATTCAGTCCACTCACCACTGTATTTACTTACAATTTCTGAATTCACATCACTGAATGTGTGAAAACAAAACTGAAATACATACATACTGCTGTGACAGAATATTTTTTATAAAAACAAAATTTGTCGTCCTTGGAGTTTTCCTCTCCATGCTCGCTCTGCTACAGTCTACAGAGTACAGGCAGTTTTAAAAAAAAAGCGAGAGATCGACCCGACGAGTCCGTCGAGTGTCGCGTGACGCTGTATTTCTGTATGTATTCATATATTTTTGTTTTTTAAATATTGTTTTTATTCAAAAAACGATATTTGTATAAAATTGCTAAATGAAAAATATTTATATTACGTTTTTCTCGTTTCTCATTTTAGAGACATAGAGTAAATAGTAGGGAGACAAGGAGTGAGAGAAAGACAAAAGAGAAAGACAAAGAGAAAGACAAAGAGAAATATAGGAATATGGAGAGAGAGAGAGAGAGAGAGAGAGAGAGAGAGACTTTATTATTAAAATAAACAAATGGTTTCAACAGCTCGAACCCGGCTGTCGATAATAGGAAAAAGGCTATAAATACGCAATACATTTCACGTTTGTCATCACTACTGTTTACATTTATTTACAGACATTTTCAGACACTAAATAAAAAGTCATGGTGAGCGAAATCAATAATGCGAATTCTGAACTCGCGATGATGGGTTCATCCTCAGCCGACAAGGAGAGAAAGAATTCCGAGAAGAAGATAAATGCGGATCATAATACGCCAAACAATGACGATACACATCGAGTGAACATCGATAGCGCCATGGCAGATGATCCTAATTACGATACTGACTCAGAGAAGACTGCATGCGAAGAGTATTTTGATGTTCCTTTATGGCGGGAGTGCATAGGAGAAATACTCGGTACAATGACACTGGTTGCCTTTGGTGATGGTGTAGTGGGACAAATCGTCATCTCGGATGGTGGTGCGGGAAATTACACAAATATTGCTCTCACCTGGGGAATGGCGGTTACTGCGGGAATATATGTGTCGAAAGGCACGAGTCTATCGCATCTGAACCCTGCTGTCACATTCTCGTTCGCACTTTTGAGACAGTTCCCGTGGAAAAAGGTTATCCCATATATGATATCACAGTTATTCGGGGCATTCGTGGGCGCAGTGCTAGTATGGTCAGTTTACTTCCCAGGAAAAGACGACTCTTACTACACACAGGCGACAGCAGGTGTTTTCTCAACTTATCCTGCAGCCAACGCGACAAATTTGAATTGTTTCTGGACCGAAGTAGTCGGCACGGCTCTCCTTATGGCTGGCATTCTTACAGTGTCAGAGGTCAGATCGAAAACGCCCACTATGCCCGATTGGCTCACCCCGATTATGGTAGGTGGTGTGGTGGTTATAATTGGTATGTCGTTTGGATTCAATTCCGGCTATGCTATTAACCCTGCGAGAGATCTTGGACCACGTTTGGTCGCGATGATGTGCGGATGGGGCACAGATCCATTCACCTGGGATGATTATTACTTTTGGATTCCTATTGTTGCACCCATGATTGGTGGACCGATAGGCTCATTTTTGTATGAACTTCTTCTTGGTATGCACTACAAGAGAGATATCAAGCCAGTTGCTTCTAGAGATCGCCGTACTCCAGTAGACAATGCATGTTAAGCACACTTGTTCAATTTGTAATTAAACAGTAATATTAATAAACAAACTAAAACTTTGGATTGCTTGATTTTGCTTGACATTTAGATATTTAATCGAATACCCAGAAGTATGTTCTTTGTTCAAATCCAGTGGCAAAATCAAGCAAATATGAACGTACGAATGCAATTTTAATTTGAAAGAAAGCACACTTCAATTCTGTGGCGAATTTCCACAACAGTGAATGAATGTGTCACTCTGTCATACCACACGTTTCACATGTTGTGGAAATTCGCCACAGAATATAAGTGTGCTTTCTTTCGGCGGGTTCATTTCACAATAACGTGTAACCTAATCATTCATTACTGCTGTCAATCCTGATCATGTTTACTCAATGAGAAAACTCTTCGAATACTTTTTTGGAAATATAATCAGACTCGCAATAAATTACCATTGTGATAAAAGTTCCTTCAAGAAATGTATTCTTCTAGAGATGTTATAATACGAAACTTGTGTGATATTTACTTGCATATGATGAAAGGAGGAGGAGATGCTAGCACGATAAATAATTAAATACTACATATTACAAACATGGGACATGCAAGCACGATAAATAGCTAAAAAATTACACATTACAAATAAATAGTTAAAAAACTACACTTTACACATGCATCGACACATTCCTATGTCCCGCAAAATCGTTGTTGTGTGATGCCAGAAAACTTATTACGTTATGGTAGTTCAGCGTATACGTTTAACGTAAACGAATACATTTTTCAAATCTGAGATCTCATTATATTATTTCTAAATACGTTTGATTTTTCTAAGAAATAAAA
>LUCW03001156.1:0-18126 GCA_001586965.3 Sphaeroforma sirkka | reverse complement strand
CAAGCTGCATATGTTATGTGTATGTTTCATTAGAGTGCGCCTATGATGGTTTGTGTACGAGTGTTAAGTATTTTTTTGTCGCCAACATACCCGTCTCGCCTCCCTGGGCTATCACTTCTTCTAGCGACTCCATTTTTTTCTTCTTCCGAGTTTGTAACGAGTTCAACTAAGTGACGAAAATTTGGTCAATGGTCTGGGTGACACAGACTGATGGAATGGGCTTGGCAATAGTAATAAATATACGCACGTGAAGTTTTATTTAGAAAGATTAAATGACAGTATGTACAACTTATCCATATATCCTACGGCTACGTACTACATTGCATTACTACGATACTATATGTAATACCTGCATTAAAGATTGTTTCGCAAATGCAAGCATACCAATATTATGTGGGTTTACTGCATATCCATTTATTTTTATTTACACCCATGAATCCTCTTGTGTTGTTGCATTTTGCAATTGCATACTCAACGCAATTATCTGTTTAAATTCCCGCGTAATTTGGGATTTATCCCGATATAGAACTCCCCTATCATCAAAATCCTCAGATCTCTCAGTTGGCCAGTAGGCTCAGACCAGGTCGTATAACGTAAAACGTTAGTATGTTTAAAATCTTTTCGTAAACGTGAAAACGTAGTACATTTACGCTATGAGCTTACGTCTATACGCATACTGTGGTGGTCATTGACGTAAATTTAATACATATTTACTTTTATATTCAAGGCGTAAATGTCAAAACGTAGTACATTTACGCTGTATATGGGTAACGTACTAACGTTATGAGCCCTGGCCGCCCCTGGCTCAGACGCTTAGTTCCCTCACCGCAATTTAACTATTTAGTCACAAACGAGTCGCGAACTCGTGTCTCGCGACGTGTTCTGATTCGGACGACGGACAGTTCGGTCTTTCTTGTCTCTTTTGAGTCTTTTTCACTTATCAGTTGTATTTTTGATGTTTTATATTTTACTGAATTTAGTATAGAAATGTAGCCCCAAAAAATAAAAAAAAAAAAGATTATACAGGGCCTATGAAAAATGGGAGTTATTTTTCAGGTTTTTAAAATAAAAAATATATCACAAATATACATACAAACAGTGTTCACTCCGTCACTGGTCACTCAGCCAACTCTTCGCGGCCGCGGCAGAACTTCAGAAGTGATACTATTTTTAGAAGTAAATAGAAGCGATATATATCAAAAATTGCAATGTCTGTATGCCTACTGAATATATGTATTATATATATATATATATATATATATATACACACACATATATATATATATATATATATATATATATATATGTGTGTGTGTGTGTGTGTGTGTGTATATCACAAATATACATACAAACAGTGTTCACTCTCGTCACTGGTCACTCAGCCAACCTTCGCGGCCGCGGCAGAACTTCAGAAGTGATACTATTTTTTAGAAGTAAATAGAAGCGATATATATCAAAAATTGCAATGTCTGTATGCATACTGAATATATGTATTATATATATATATATGTGTGTGTGTGTGTGTGTGTGTGTGTATATATCACAAATATACATACAAACAGTGTTCACTCCGTCACTGGTCACTCAGCCAACCTTTCGCGGCCGCGGCAGAACTTTAGAAGTGATACTATTTTTTAGAAGTAAATAGAAGCGATATATATCAAAAATTGCAATGTCTGTATGCATACTGAATATATATATGTATATATATATATATGTATATATATATATATATATATATATATATGTGTGTGTGTGTGTGTGTGTGTGTGTGTGTGTATCACAAATATACATACAAACAGTGTTCAATCTGGTCACTGGTCACTCAGCCAACTCTTCGCGGTGCGCAAGCAGAACTTCAGAAGTGATACTATTTTTTAGAAGCAAAATAGAAGCGATATATATCAAAAAAACTGCAAATGTCCGGTATGCATAATCGAATATATATGTATATATTATATATATATATGTATATATATATATATATATATATATATTATTATTATATATTATTGTATATATTGTATATTATGTATATATATATATTATATATATATATATATTATTATTATTATTATTATATATATATATATTATTATTATTATATATGTATACATATATATTATTATTGTTGTGTGCAGTGTGTGTATTATTATTATTATATGTATTACATACATATTATTATTATATATCATCATCACATGTACATAATATATATATATATTATATTATTATATTATTATTGCTACATATTATTATTACATATATATACATATACATATTATATACATATTATATATATATATATATATATATACATATATATATACATATATATATATAGTTATTCCAAAAAACGAACAAAAAAAATCAAATTATTACACATAAATACAGAGTTACAGACTGGTTTTATCGTTTTTATGCTTTAGATATATATATATATATATATGTATATATATATATATATATATATATATATATATATATATATATATATATATATATATATAGATATATATATATATATATATATATATATATAGTTATTCTAAAACAAAAAAAAAAAATTAAATTATTACATAAATACAGAGTTACAGACGGTTTTTATCGTTTTATGCTTGTTCTTTTTTTTTTCCAAAACAAACGACAAAAAAAAAACAAAGTCAAACAAAAAAAAACAAAAAACAAAAAAAAAAAAAAAAAAACAAAAAAAAAAACAAAAGCAAAACAGAAGCAAATGTCTAATTTTATTTTAGTATCCTATGAGCAAATGCAAAATATTATTGAGAAATCTTGAAACCACCATGAATATTTAGAGCCACCTACACACGCCACTACAATTAGTGCAACTTCCATTGCCGACCTACTCGTACTTAGGTATGTTCGTTTTTCTTTCACTACTACAAACTACAAATAAATAAATAAATCTGTGTTATAAATTATAATCACGTCTCAACCCCTCTTTGGTCTCGAAATCCTAAGATGTATCTTGTTACGAAGTGATCGTGAAACAACTGTGATACAATGAACCTAACCAGGTCGCATATTGTGCACAATGCGCATGAACAATTTATGTGTGGGAGTACATTCAAATTGCTACTTTTTTTAATATAGAAAATCTACCATGAATGCACAGTTCTCCGCTTGATATAAGATAAACCTAATAGCGAACTACATTTCGTCGTGCGCCAGAGATCGAATACATAGTGCTCAGATATCAATACACAATTATATATATTTCAAAACAGGCACCGATTGAGATAGGGTAGTCAATTATTACATATATACTATATATATATATATATATATATATGTATGTATTATTTATACATGTACATGTACATGTACATGTATACTTATACATATACATATACATACATGTATATATATGTAATTTTCAGGTTTCCGTGAAAGTCAGGGACCTGTGTGGATTTCAGGGAACTGCCCACTGAATGTCAAGTGTGTCTACTATTTTTGCATAGCCTTCTAAAATTAAACAAGCCAGATATCCTTTGCAAATCCCGTATCAATTGAAATTTTTTGTTCCGGGATATCGCGCTTTATTGAACATTTATTGTTAGCTGAAAACTATACCAAATTGACAAATAAATATGAACACAAACATACCAACCTGTATATCTTGCTGATATTGTAGCGTGCTTATCTGTAAGTATGGTGACCTTTGCCGTTGCTATCTGTGATTATGTCAATGGCGCTGAATGATAAGATAAGCGAATAAGTTTCTACCAGGTATCTTAGAAGATGGAATATCCTAATACGATCACTGGAAAGGAGGTCTGATCGCAAAAACCAAAGTCGATCTCAACAATCAGCAACGTGTTAGGAACATATAAATATTTTATTTATAAAAATTACATACATAAATTTGTGTATATTTTTATCTTGTTCTTTTGTCTTATTTGTTCAGCTAAAACACCAATATTTATAAAAAGCAAAAACAAATAAATATAAATATTTACTATATGTATTTATTTTTGGGTTGATAAAAAAATATATATTTTGTTTTGTTTTTTTAAAAAGTACCGTTTGTTTTGTTTTAAAATAAGAAAAAGAAGCAATAAAAATATGTATAGGTATTCTATATGTCCAGTTCCCGTTTCAGCAAAAGTTTAGACAAATAAAGAGGTAGACACGAATGGGTCGGGTTCACCCTACCAGGTTTAGGGACTGACTTGTCAGATACGGAGCTACTAAAGGCACTCTAGCTACTCTCTATCTGGCTCGATCGCTACAGTTGCAGTCTGTGTCGAGTTTTCTGGCTTAGTCGATGTGACATTGTAGAACAAAGAATCACCACGATAATCTGGTGCAGACAAGCAGTAACCCATTGAGACATTCCCTTCGCCAATATGCACGCCACAAAGTCACAACCAGCACACTTGTGTGCACCTGACGTTGGTTGCGTGATTGTGCATTTTTTCACACAACAACGATCACCACTAGAAGCGTCTTGCCTCAGAAATAAATATTTAAATAGTAGTGTATTTAAGATATTGCTACAATCTTTGTGAAAAGTTTATACACACATGACACGGGTACATAAAAATGAAATTCACGAACGGGTTCAGACTTCCGAAGTGCCGAGTTCAAGTCTCTTGTAACGAGTCTCACAGAGCGCTAAGACCCGAGGAGGGGCAGGCTGATGGACCGGCCCTCAGAAGGGCCTGACACATACGAGTCAGCCCAAATAAATACTGGACATATAAAGAGGTAGACACCTAAAAGTGGTGGACATATTGAGGCGCTATGGAAAATTTTGTATATTCAGCTGTCTAAATCGGAAAGAGTTGAAACACCTGTGAGTCCGTGACACAATGACAAGCAGTGATATTTGAGAGTGCGAGATTTCGAGTGTGTCAGTCTGCGGCTGAGCGGCTCTGCGCTCTGCACAAGAATTAATTAATTTATTTTTGGATGGACCGAAAAACATTTTTTTTAAAAACAAATAAAAATCAATAATATAATATGTATGTAAATATTACCCAGATCAAGCCAAATTGAGCATGGGGGTTTTTTTTGTAACCCTAAAAACCTGGAATCAGGAACAGACCTCGGCTCCAAGAAGGCTCCAACAACAAGGCCCAAGTGGCAAGAAGGCAGCGCTACTATGTACTACATACTAGTGAAAAGTCTAATGTATATGCTCCTCTCGGAGTCGGAGGAGTCAGTCTGAGGTCTATTACTAGTCTCTCAGAGTAACTCTTGAGAGTCTTTAGATTACAGAGAAAGCTCAGCGCGGGCAATTACGCCGCAGGCATCACACGCAGTCATCGGGACGTCATCACTCTTTCACTCAACACTGGCCACAGGCCAACGACAGTGCGACACTGCATCAAAGTCAAAGTCCTCTGCTGGGGACTACTCTTTCTACTACATTATCTACACTCTGGTAGGCAGGACTCTCCCGCTCTATGTACCCTCTCTCTCTCTAGTAGGGACTAGAGACTTTGTGTCGTCGAGTTTCGACCCTTTCAACAAGGCTTTCATATCATTTTGTATCTTTTCTCAATTTTGTCACCCTCTGTCCGTCTGACGTCGGCAATGGCATATATTGTATTTGTTTTAAGAAAAAGTAATAGCAAATAGTCGCTTTGAGCCTTGAGCCTTTGCAGTTTGAGACCTTTGAGTTTGTCTGTTGTCGCCTGTTGCAAATTTGTTGAAAATTCATTATTCATTAGAATCTAATAAAACTTTCTTTTTTTTCTTTTTTGTTTTTTTTTGAAATATTTACAGAGCCATACACTAGATTTTGTTTTACTTATTTTTTAAAAAAGGACAAAATAGAGCCCTTCGTAAGATTCTGTTCCATAACACAAGGTACATCAGACTGAAAACTCGCAAGTTAATTCAGTCAAATTTTCAACCACCAGTCAAGTGTCTATGGTATTTACTCGTCTAGTAGATACAGAATCTCAATTTCGTTATTGTAGATCTTTTATAGTTGATTGGTTAATCTATATTTTGGTGCTTAACTGTGTGTTGTATTAAAAAAAACAATATCGTTCAGAATCAGTGTTCAACTGTACATTTCACACAGACACTGTTTAGTGTTCAAACTTCACAGTTAAGATCAATACGTTTTGCCTATATGCGATAAACTTTAAACGTAAACGTAAAAAGTTTTGTTTTTTTATGCGTTCTAAATTTTTTTCTTCTAAATTTGCACCTGAGAAATTGGACTTTTCGTTGAATATCAGGGCCACGAAACAAACGTAATGTCTAATGAAAATGGTATTTGAAAACTTTCACAATTCTCACAAAGTGAAAAATAGGACAATTCGAGACGGTTAGGCCGCCTCAAATGAATGTACCGATTTGTAAACCCATAGCACTATATTTAGGTTAAATTTTGAACGTAAACGCTGTTTTTTTTTCTACGTTTTTTATCGGGAAACGTAATGTGGTTATGCAGCTTCAAGGTTCAATTGTCTCCGAAAGGGAGCATACTGCATAGCCTTCTATAAATACTATTTTTAAAATATCAGAAGAGGCTATGGCATGTTTCAAGTTCTATAATGTGTGTGTGTGTTTTGTGAATTGCTACATGGTACGATGGGGCATGACTGCATGCCATGCAGCCCGTGCCTGATCATCTGAATTCTGGAATCTGGATTCAAATATTTAGTCTCGTTCTAGAATTTCCCAGAAGCCGTGTAATTGCTCATTGCTGATTTTGGCAACATAACTCGAGATTTGTTTTGGTAAAAATATTTTTTATTGTTTTTAATAATGGGCAAGATACAACCAATCGCAAGATTCTGTTCCATAACTCAATGTCACAAGGTCAAAACCGTGCAGTATTCAATTGTTCACACTTCATGCCTAACCTCATAAAGTTAAAAGTTATAACTTTTATCCGGTCAGTCTAAAATATCAAGATCAAATGAGATAACATATTTATAGGTTTTTATTTAAAAAAAATTGTGTGGTTACAACCTCACTAAACGTGATGGCAAATGGAATGGTAAACACGACTGTTAAATGTGCGCCAGGCAAGCCAAAACTTCCCCATATTTATTTTTCACTGCCCCATATTTATTTTCACTTCCTCATATTTATTTTTCACTTCCCCATATTTATTTTTTTTCACTTCCCCATATTTATTTTTCACTTCCCCATATTTATTTTTCACTTCCCATATTTATTTTTCACTTCCCCATATTTATTTTTCACTTCCCCATATTTATTTTTCACTTCCCCATATTTATTTTTTTTCACTTCCCCATATTTATTTTTCACGATGGACCTTTGATTACTTTCAAAAACCCACAGACCCCACCAAAACGTTGACTTGAAATTTGGATTTCCAATCAAAAAAATAAAATACAGTAGGGAGTCTGGGGACCCACACTCCCACAATGATCGGGACTGCCTCTTGTTAAGAGCCTAAATATCCTCGATCACACAGGGCGTACCTCTAGCTGTTCTTTATTGAATAATTTTCACTAGAAGTACTAAGTGTTCATGACCACATGCCTAATTTGTAGATAGACATAATAGCGCAAGTCACGTTAATACATTAGCTGATATAAATAAAGTTCCATCTGAAGAAAAGTTAAAAAAAGAAAAGACTTATTGGATTTTGGAGATTGGCGGGAGGACCAAAATCTATAAGTAGTAGTTCGGAGATTATAAAATTTAGTTTATAATATCCTACATCTACTAGGCTATTGGAGCCATCAAAGTGAATTTAGAACACTTTGGAAATATTGGAAAAAGAGCTTGTATTAAATTATTTAAAATACAAATAAAAACCAATGTATTATCTCAATTGATCTTGATATTTTAGACTGATCGGAGGCCGTATTTCTACAGACTTAACAAACGTCGACGTCTCTAAGTTAAAGTGTCTTTTTACATAACTACGTAAGTTGGAAAGACAAAGACGTTGTCAAAACCCAAATTGAAATTTGGTTAAAATAGGTTTTAATTGAGATCAATTACGATGCAACCCCAGTTAACTTAGCTCTCTTAGCGGTCGATCAATATAAATATGATGGAACATTTAGTAGAATAAGAGTAGTACTAGACATGTCGCCAATCAACAAACTAATTCCGCAACAAAGTTTTTCCTTACCAAAGATATGCGAAATACGACTTAAAATGGAAGGTGCGACTATCTTTTCTCGTTAGACTTGAAAGCTGCATTTCATCAATTGCAAACATATGAGCCACATATGAAATACTTTTTCTTTACTTGGCGAGGTAAGAAGTATCAGTTTAAAGGTACACCTGAAGGCTTTCATATTTTACCTTATCTCTTCCAACAAGTTATAATGGAACTATTTGCGGAACTGTCGGATAACGTATCAGTATATTTAGATGATATAGTTATCTTTACAAATACAGTACATGAACATACTAAACTCTTTAAGGAAGTCTTAAAGCAACTAAACTATGCCAGACTTAAGATCAGTGAAGACAGTTATTCTTTTGCTAAAGATACTATACACTAAGGTATCTGTTGGAAAGAAACAATTTCTATTGGATTTATCAGCACCGAATACTGAAAGTGTGGGTTTGTTAACCTCTTCTCGGATTCGGTACCTCAACTTTCTCATTACTTAAAGCCTCCCAGTCACCTACGGCTGCACAAAGGACCTTGGGAAATCTCTGGACTAAAAATGTGATGATGCATTCAAGCTAGTGAAAAGTAAAGTAATGGATGTACCCATCATGCAATACCATGTGGACGGCGTTCCATTTCAAGTAGTAACTGACACTTCAGATTGAGTGGTAGGTGGAATGTTTTTAGGGTTTAGGGTTTATTCAACAATAGTAAAAAGAGTCAACGTAATTGCCCTACAATTAAAGAAAAGCTCATTGCTATAGTTACCTATCGCCTGTGATCAAATGACATGAACCCTGATTTACATTTGGTGAGCCGCTGGCATGTCATTATTGCCAAGTTTGCTTTTAACATTATACACATACCAGGAATACAAAATCAACTCCCCGACGTGCTCTCTCGACTTGTCCCTTACTACCAGAAAAAGGTTAAAGAGTTCATAGGATTTTCCCCGAGTACTATGTTCTGATAACGGTAGTGAGTTTTATACGGACGAAATGGAGTCATTTATTCTCGTATCAGGCATGACCCATAGGCGTAGTGTTCCTTATAAACCTCAAACGCAGGGTGAAAATGAGACATGTCACAAAGAACCAAAGAAACTATTGCGTACCGCACTAGATGTCATTGTGGATATGTGGCCTTACCATATGAAATAGGTTCAGACTCAAATGACCTGGACCACTTCAGTTTCACTATTTCTTTGGCCGCTATAGTGAATTACAAGTAACATTTGTCAAAACTGCGCCTGATAAACATGTTAGTCCGTGGCTACAAAAGATCGAGCATATACAGAACGTTGTTTACCCCTGTTTACTCGAGCAAAAAAAAAATCGTGTCCTACTTAAAGCGTATGACCGATGGAATAACACTACAAACATTGCTCAGTTTAAAGTTGGCCATTATGTTGACATTATAAATCTCAATGAAAACGTTACAGAACGCTTTATTATTTCATACCATGATGAGAAGAGTGATACTTACGAAGTGAATAGCATAGATGGTACTAGCGCAACTAATCTAGGCACACACCGTGTCCCTACCTCCTAAGATACAATTTAAGTCAGTTAGGATTTAGCAGTGATAGCTTGTGTAAGAATGATCGGAAATGCCTCTTGGTAAGAGCCTTAATATCCTCGATCTCTTAGGACGTACCTCTAGCTGTTCTTTATTAAATAACTTTCACTAGAAGTACTAAGTGTTCTTGACCACTTGGGTTTTCTAAACCCCAAATAGACATAAGAATGTAAGTCAAGTTAATACATTGGCTACAATAAACAAAGTTCCATCTGAAGAAAAGACCTATTGGATTTTGGAGATTGGCGGGAAGACCAAAACCTGTAAGTTGTATCCTACATCTACTATCGTCTCAAATAGGTCCAAGTAAATGAGTCATACCAAATACTCAGGCTATTGGAACCATCAAAGTGAATTTAGAACACATTGGAAATATTGGAAAAATATTTGTAATATATTATTATAAATACAATTATAAACCAATATGTTATGTCATTTGATCTTGATATTTCAAAAAACCCTTCGAACCTACTCCTTTGGCTATTACCCTACCAAGTAATAAACTTAAGGCGCCTATATCGGAAATGGTCACTGGACCAAATACTAAACGACATAGAATACAACACGAGTCTTGAACTCGTACATATAGGCACACACTCACTTGATAAGCCATGACCGAAACCGGTTTACTTTGGTTTTCGCTTTACGAACTAGATCATACCTTCACATACGTCCGTAGTGCTAAAAGCTACTGGGGGCTAATGAGATAACATATTGGTTTTTATTAGTATTTAAATTAATTTAATACAATTGTTTTTCCAATATTTCCAACGTGTTCTAAATTCACTTTGATGGCTCCAATAGCCTGAGTATTTCGTATGACTCATTTTCTTGGACCTATTTGAGACGATAGTTGATGTAGGATATTTAAATAAAATATAGTTACTCTCCTCTTTTAATTTTTTTGGTGTTTTGTAAAAGAACAATAAACCAAAACAAAATTAGTATATTTTAAAAAAATAACAAAGTATATTTTTTTAAGACTTGCTTTTTTTTTAATACAGAAATACTTGTCGAGTTGTCGACTTGTGTCGTAAATACAATTTGGGTTTTTTTGAAACAAATAGTTAAAAAATAAAATGTACAGAAAACTCCAACAGAGACCAACTGCAACAGTCAGTCCACTATCTGCTGCTGAGTGCTGACTCTGGACTCTGGAGTCTGGGCCATGGGGTGACAGACTGGCAGTTGCAGAATGCAGACTTCTTGCACTAGTCACAGAGGATAAATATTTCAAACCTCTTGTACATAAACAAATACTAATGTTTAAAAAAAACAAAAATAGAGTTGGAGAAACCAACGCATCATCTGATGATCTCAGATAGAATACGACGCTGACAACAATTGCAGAATAAATCTTTGTTTTTTTTTGCTTTTTTTTAAAAGACAAAATAACATCAACAAAAAGTTCGTCGAAAAAGAAAAAAAGTTATATATAAAAACGAAAAGAAAAACGAAACATTTTTGTTTTTCAAGCGCCCATTCCAAGTCACACACAAGAAAGGCGAGAAGAACCACACCTGTCACACAAGCCCACAAGTCACAACTCAAGAGATTGAGAGGGAGACTGTCACAAGTGTCAAATGTGAATCAGACCGTGAGACGATCAGCAGAGATATTTTAAAAGTGATCAGTTTTCACTGACTGATCTATGATGATAAACCTTACTTACTGCTTGTAGGTTTATCATCATTGATCAGTCAGTGAAAACTGATCACTTTTAAAATATCACTCTGCTAATTATTTTAATATTTAGAGTGAAAAATTAGCACCGATAATTCAGAAGTAAGTTCCAAAATATTTCACTTTTTGTTTTAATAAAAAATATTGCCGCAGCCAGAAAAGAGTCGAGCGTGCACTGGGCTGTCTGGGCAGAGGACACAGTGAGAAGCTATTCTACACAAAATTAAATAAATAAATATATATACTGTACTTACATATCATCTAATAAAGCAGTTGTAAATACATGACATAAGAGTGTCTATATATTTATATGCATTTATTCGTGTTTTAAATAGGTTGTAGGTAGACCATACCTGCACGCACAGGTGTAATCCTATCTGTGAACGGCAACATGACACCCTCAGACGTTGCGATAGTGCGCCAGACATCGCGCACCATGGAGCAGGCATCTCGCCAAATTTCACGCTATGACAAATTGACACATGATCTGTCACCTCGTTCAAGACATATTAACGGACAACTTGATACAAACTTGGAGGGGACCGCTAGTGCATGCATTACCCCTCACACACCTCGAACTATTCGTACAAGGACAGAAGTCGATCAAACAAAACCAAATAGATTTAAGATCGTGCCGTTAAATAGCGACGGTAGACCGCTAAGCGTACCGACTTACGCACCCAATGTGGCAGAGAGCTCTTTTATTTCTGAAACAAGTAGATTCCACTCAGCTCGAAATCAGCATGTACCATCTTCAGGTAAACCTATGCGTAGGAACAGTTCAACACCGGTGGAGGCTGACTTTCGACACATTGCGCCAGAGCACACCTTTAGCTCACGATGGGGGGACGACAATACTGCTACCATCGGCTATTCAGAAACAAGTGTAAACAAGGACACTTGCACACGCACGGAAAGTGATCCGATTGTTCGAAGTGCACCTCAGTCACCCTGGATGTTACGCGATGGCCGTCGTGCTGGGAGGTTCACAGTCACAGCCCTTGATACAAAAGTTAGCGCAGACGATCTGTATGACAGGTCTGGTTTGTGGTCCAACCAGTCCGCACCTCAGCGTAGACTGAACAGTGTCGATTCAGTTCACGAAAGTCTAAAAAGCAGGTGCCTCCCAAGGCCTCCGACTAACATTAACCTGAAGGTGACGTACGGCAGGAGTGCGAGCATCTCGGGCGGATGCGCATCTGGGGTGGTCCGAGCTCACGTAGACACGTGTAGCACCATCTCGCCCGAGTCTCGAGATACCATACCCACCAAACTACAGCGATCCAAGCTGGTTCCAGATACAGAAGCAAGCACTATACCGGAGGGTATCAAGCTGCCTCAGCACCCACACCGTGGACGATTGCATCAACACATGCCGCCTCCATTTGTAGTCAACAAAGACCTGCCGACTGGCTGTGCAGGGCATACCAAGGCAGACGGTCCAAGGCACCCCTCAACACCAACACCCACGTGTGCTAGTGGGACGGTGCGAAACATGCCTGCGAACACCAAGCGGATTCCTCAGGGAAACGCGCAAGCACCCACGCAAACGGTTGCAAACACAATGACAAGCACGTCGGTAGACTTTGATGAGATGGCACACGCCGGAGCCTCAGCCCCGGCCAATCAGAGCTTTCACTCTAAACGCATGTCACTGCCGGTAGCGATCACAGAGGAGGTTGTAGTATCAACGCCACATGTAGTAGGCCTGAGTGGTTTGCCTGAGGGTAACACTTCCGCTCAGGACGACGGGGCCACATACGACACGCGGACAACAAACGTGGCTGTACCATCACAGATGGATACACTGATACGGGAGATGTTGTATGTCATTAAAGAGCAGCGACAGGAGATGAGGGATGTTTCGGCGTCAGTGCTGGCGCTCAAGGCGCAGATGCAGATGCAAGCGGATGTGGCCAATGCACGGATAGACGCGTTGCAAGAGGTATGTCAGCAGCAGAGTGCGCTTCTGGGACAGTTGGCCAGAGAACATAAGGGGGGCAACCGCGATGATGTGTGTGTACAGAGTATGATGAATGCGATTGTCACGCAGGGGTTTGATATAGACTGTCTCAGGGCAGAGAACAAGATACTCCGATCAGCCAAGTGTGTGTGATGGGGATGGGATAGAACAAGAAATATAGTAAGATTACTAGCAAAGTAAAGAATACGAAGTCACTGTTTATAGCAACAAAAAGTATACAAAGTCAATATAAATAGCAAAATAAAGTATATACAGTCAATATCAATAGCAACATAAATTATACGCAGTCAATATCGATAGCAAAATAAAGTATACAGTCATTGTCAATAGAAAAATAAAGTATACGCTGTCAAAATCAATAGCAACATAAAGTATACACAGTCATTGTCAATAGAAAAATAAAGTATACGCAGTCAAAATCAACAGCAACATTAAGTATATGCAGTCATAATCAAAAGCAAAATAAAGTATATGCAGTCATTACCAATAACAAAATAAAGTATATGCAGTCAATATCAATAGCGACCGGTCATTATCAATAGCAACATAAAGTATATGCAATCATTACCAATAGCAAAATATAGTATTTGCAGTCAATAGTGAAGAATAAAAATATACGCAGTCAATATCAATAACATAAAGTATACACAGTCAATATCAATAACAACATAAAGTATCTACAGCTGTTGGTGCTAACTCACACATGCGCACTCAATTGCCGCATAAGCAGCAAAATTCTAACAGAGCCTCTGACTATTCCCACAAGTGTTACTTACGTGTTCGTAAGCACATCCAAGTATGTAGCACTTTGCATAAGTACACAGAAATGTATTACTCTGTCTCTCAATCGTAAGTTGAACTACATATCTGTAGTTAAAATAAAAAACACCAATCGTAGCAGATTCTAATTGCATCCAGACAGACACTTACACAATTTCGTTCATAATAAACGAAATACGTATGTCGTTATATCGGACCCAGAGAGATACGTACTTGACTTTATTTATAATAAACGACGTACGCACGTCGTTAATTCCCATCGGATCCTACCGGCAACTCATTAAATGTCTCACAGAACGCAATCATTTCATTGACACTCCTGTCCGAACTCGAGGTGCTCGCGAACATCTGGTGTTTCTCCACTGCCTTGCCGTCAAAGTAGAACTTGCCTGAGTAGCTAGTGTCCACCTCTGGCGCCACACACAGGTAGTACATTCCCAGCATACCATCCCTCGGATCTCTGAGACGGACAAACGAAATGAAACCAGACATACGGAAGATTAGGTGCTGCTCGATTTAATTGGTGTTCAGTAAACGGTATGAATATAGCAGAATCAAGGTATCTGTACATGTGATGAGGCCATGCCATATACGTAAAAGACAAAGCGTTTTAATAAATCGGATCAGACATCAGAGGCTGGGGCCCATATTGGGAACCGCCGTTAACCCGTTGCGCAGGGCTCAGTTGAGAAGAAATGTTATAACACCTCTACAACAATCTCGTACAACAATGTGTAGGAAGTATCTACCTCTTACCGGAATGTGATGCTACCACACGCACACCAAAGGTTAGCAAGTATCTATTTCTTAGGTTATGTAATATCTCTCGCTCTCTCACCTGAAGGTGATGCTCCCGTATCCCGCATGCTGATCTAGCAGAGGCTTCAAACCTTCCGTCTCGCACCACCCGGGATGGTTAGTCATGATAACAGTACCATCCTCGCTGTAGTAGTCTGCCAAGAAATCGCTCATCTCCAACATCGCTCGTTTACATACAGCATACACTAACGCGCCGTCGACTTTGTTATCTTTCTTGACATATGTCTTGAACCCGTCTTTGAGTGCAGCCACATCCATCTGTGCGCCATATAGCCCAGCAGACGCGTTGTTGATGACCCGTCCATTGCCTAGCTTCAGTTGTGCGTGTAAGCCTGCGAGTGGGTATCATGTCGTATTTGGGTACATAGCTTTCTGGCTTGTGTAATCATATATATATATATATATACATATATATATATATATATATATATATATATATATATATATATATATATATATATATATATATATATATACATATACATATACATATATATATACATACACATCACATTTATATATATATATATACACATTTATATACATACATATATATATGTATACATGAATATGTGTATATATTTTAATTTTGCATATATATATATTACAAAAAAATATATAACGTGTAGCATTTTTGAGCAATGCAACTTTAATCGTACGTGTAATCCTGTATATATATATATATTATATATATATATTTATATATATATATATATATTATATATATATATATATATATATATATATATATATATATCTATATATAAAAAAATATATATATTATATATATATATGCATATTAATACGTATATGTATATCCATAGTTATACATATATACGTATGTATATATGTATATATATATATACGTATACATACATATCTATATATATATATTATTATATATTGTAGCATTTGAGTATGTAGCTTTAATTGCTCGTGTATTCCGGAAGGTAGATATACATACACACACACACACACACACACACATATATATATATATATATATATATATATATATATATATATATAATATGTAGCTTTGAGTCCATATCTTTAATTGCACGTTTATTGTAGATGTAAATAATGTGTACCATTTGCGTACCTATCATCAATTGCTCGTGCAATCGTCGATGTACATACAGAGTGTAGTGTATTTAAACCCCGGTGCTGAAGTATGCGAGTCCATATCGTGATCGTTACATATCCAATTAAAAAACAAATTGAAACACAACCCTCGCTACTGTTTTCACCAGTTGTTTGTAGCGTAGCAGGACAATGTGCGCGCGATCGACTGCGTTGTAAAACAGAAGCTACAGCTCAGACTCTGAGAATCATTGACGGTTCCTTCAAAGAAAACAAACGCCATTCACGTAAAGACATGAGCAGCAGTAATAGACAACACCGACTGGGAAGTGATGTACGACTGAGCAAAGGACGATGACGGCGTGTTCAATCGGTCTCATTCACATACAAATAACAAATTCACATACAAATAACAAAGTATACATGTATATACATAAACATAGAAAATAAAGGATGTAAGTGTATGCATTAATACAAATAAAAAAAAATAAAGGATGTTTGTATATGTATTCGCATCACACGGAAGGACTACAACACCACTCATTATAAGCGAACAGATTTAATTCCCCCTATCCGTTTACGACTAGCCATATCCTTACCTTTGATCAACAAGTACGGCCCTACCACGTGACAAGCCGTCGTCTTCTCCAGTCTACCACCACTCACCATTTCTCTCTCATAGGGTAGGGCTCCCGCATTATTGACTAAACAGTGTATCGCCTTATCCTTTGGGAAGTCGGCTACGAACTTACACACAGCACTCATATCCGACATATCTAACGAGTGACAGGAAAGATTTCCTGTTGTTTTACCCTCCGCCTTAGCTTGAGTCTCGGCTTCTGCTTTCACCTTCTGTAATTTTTCCATTGTTCGACTGATCAGATGTACATCCGCACCTGGGACAATACGAGCAAAGGGAATGATAGAGCAATTAGACCGTGCACACGTCGAAGGTATTTCGATGAAGCGTATATTGGGTCATGCTAGTAGCAAATTAAATGTCCGTACATTAGCAAAGGCATGTAGACAGTCTTATACTCGAATAGCTTTCCCAAACGACAGAATCAAAATATATAATTTGTCTTTTACAGGGCTTGAGTGTACAAGAATAACGTGCTAGAGGCATCAAACCAAGCGGTGCGGGAAAGAAATCTGCATAGAGATAACTCATCAATCAACAGTATAGACAAATACATACCACACACAGATTAGGAAAAACACAGCAAACCAATCAGAAACCATAGTCAGTTCACAAACCAAAAGCACATCTGATCTCCACACGCAGGAAACAAATAAAAAGTATTCAGTTGCCCGGTCCCAGTCAAGAGATAGCTTAAGCTCAGAATTGAATGTAGTACGCTGAACGCAGCTGATAGACACAGGAGAACATTTCGCAAGATAAATAATCCCCATACATACCCCGTTTAGCAAGTTCCATTACTAACATCTTTCCGAGGCCAGAGGAAGCCCCTGTGACGAGAAAGACCTTCCCAGTGAGGTCGACATGATCAGGAATAGTTGGACCTTTGTATGCCGAGGTGAAGGATCTCGCCTTGAGCAGCTGACCGAAGACCACACCACTAATACTATATCCACTACCCATTATTACTTACTGTAAAATATATACTCCCAAGTTATAAATGCTTACGTCTGAGCCTGGATGTCCACTATTTGTAGTGCCTGTGCAGGCGCGCAGGGTTATACGTTTATACAAACATTACTGGATACCACTGAATGGAACGCTATTTTTTTAGAAGTACATACGCTACCAATGAGTCAAATATGTACATATCTGATATAAATGTTTTTAATAAAAACAAAAAAACAAAACTAAAATAAATAGAAAGAGTCTTGAAATGTCGAAATGATGACCCAAATAACCCGATGTCCCATCATTTAAATATTCCGTTGTTTTCCACCAATCAAAACAATATCGTTCACTATTTTCAAAAAAAAAGATCTGCTCCCAAATATTTACACGGGATGGACTCCGCTGGAGTGAACGCCTGAACGGCTCAACCTCCTGAGACCTGAGGGCTGAGGGCCGTTTCAACTTAGAAAGGCCAAACTGCCAAAGCACTGAGCAGACGCAGTGAAAAGCACAAAACAG
>LUCW03001155.1:15000-29041 GCA_001586965.3 Sphaeroforma sirkka | reverse complement strand
TATATATATATCTGCGCGTTCGCGTATGGTGTCACTTGTGTTTGTCTGATGTGCGTAGCCCATACACATACAAACTGCTTTATAGATATAACGTATAGCGTATACAGGGGAAACAACCCTGCATGTAGTTGGACCGGTGTGCTAATATTTAATGCACTTGATTGTATTATGATAGATGTATTCAGACGAGATTTCTATAAACAGCATACGTCTAAAAATACAGATAGAACTTGTTCGAATCATTTGCTGTGCGCTTTACAGCTTTCTGTTTCTATAAAATATTCTGAGACTGGTGGGAAGAAACAAGACAGGTTGAGGGTTATGAGGCTTGCCTTTTTTGGTGGTGGTGAAGTACTTTCCGTCTTTCATCTTCGCTGACTACTGCGATGTAATGTTGATCGTCGTTCTGGAAAGGTACCTTGTTGTTTTTGGACTTGTTTAACTCCTTCTAACAAGGATGTTTATATCGATAGTGTATGAGAGTCGTATGTTGTGGTTTACACAGGTGTAATCCGACTACATAGACTTTGTACTTCACCCGCTATCGGCTGTGTAACGCTAATAATAATATTTCATAAAAGCCTATATTACTAATAGCTCTCTCTCTCTCTCTCTCTCTCTCTCTCTCTCTCTCTCTCTGTAGACAGTTTAGAAAGGTTTGTCATATAAATATCTCACATAATTATTGTAATGTATTTTTTTAAATAGTACAAAATTTTAAAATCATATATACGAAACAACAAAATATTTTAAAATTTTAAAGAATACAGTATGTAAATACCTAGTCATACTGAGTGTACAACTGTACATGCATACATAAATTTCTTGTAAAAAATTATGTACATAAAAATTGTTGGGTTTGGCTGTCAATTTTAGAATTCTATGGTTTCGCAGGGTTCGCTCAACATAGGCTACTATACAATTTAGGAGGCTATGGGCTACATAGTCTCCTGAACGACGTCAAAAGGAGAGGTCATTCGCGCGTTCTGAAAGCGTCGTTTTTTATGCGTACAAAATCATCAGTTAAACCTTACTTAGCACACTCGAGTCTCAAATTCCAACAGCAGAGAAAGCCAAAGTAAACCGCACAAGCCTAGTTCATAATCATCAACCCAGTGGGAGATACAAACATAACAAGTTTAATTATCCTTTCATATATTTATTTCCGCACATTTAGTGCTGGTAAGACAAGTAATAATTCCATAATTCCATTCACGTCCCACAATGTGACGGCCAGGAAGGAAGGGGGAGGGAGAGGGAGAAGTGATTCTTGTAGTAGACCTGGACCTGTATGTGCCAAATTTTTAAATTCTGCTTAGAGCGTTTTATCCCATTGATGATGTCTATGAATTTGTCGCTCATTCTCCATACTATGTATAGCTTTGCATATGAGTTTACTTGCGCGTGTATTTACCCTTACGCCGTCTACTAAACAATCAACCGCAACTACTGACAGAGGACTATCAAAATCCGCGCCGAACTCAAAAATATCCGGCGAGCTTGACTCGTTTGAATTCTTCCTCTTTATCATTACTATTTGTCTGCCCATTCTAGCAAAGCTCAGGTCCTTTTCTGCCTCCACAATGCGAGACGGTTTGGTGTGCTTCTCTGGAGCACCGCCCCGTCGCAGCCCTGGCATACTAAATTGCGGTAGAAAGCCAGACTTGCCATCTTTGTGGTGAGTGCTAATTTCCAGGGATACAGTGACCTTTTTGTCAGCAGAGCTTCTCATTTCTGATAAACTAGCGGGTCGCATCGGGTTAAATTCTGCGGGGCTTACCAGGGGGTGAGCGGGCTGTCGATGACACAGCAATTTTCTGATTGTTGAGTCTCCAAAGTCAGCAGCGCTTGTCGGACTACTTGTCGATTTCTTGTTCCGCATCGGCGTGATATCAGTGCAGTTCATTCGTAGTATTCCACCGGCGTCGCTCTTGGGACTGATTTTCACGTCTGAGCTGCTGGTACGCCTGCATAAGGTGCGGGCAGTTACGGACATAGGCATTTCCATAGAAGACACTCGACGATACAGCTTACTATTGGTCGCTCGACCATCAATTCTGCCATTCGTGGGGCTTGTCGGGTACTTCTTATATTGCCCGTATCTAATAGGTGTCACAGTTTTGTTCTCGACAGCCGGCAGTGACCACTCGATCCCCGAATCTGTTCTCGAATATTCCTTCTTGTCGACCTGTATATTGCTAGGAGACGGTGTCGAGTTTGAATAATTCCACCTAGTTGTATTACTCAGTCTACTGCGATCACTTGTCTGATTATTAATTCTGTCATTCGTGGGGCTTGTCGGGTACTTCTTGTTTTGCCCGTACCTGATAGCTGTCACGGTCTTATTCTTGGCAGCCGGCAACGACCAGTCGATACCCGAATCCGTCCTTGAATGTTCTTCTTTCTCGTCGTGTATATTCCTGGGAGCTGGTGTCGAGTTTGAAGAATTCATCCTACTTGCACTACTCAGTTTACTGCGATTGTTTGTCTTATCATTGCTGAGATTTCGTTCGTTTGTCTCCTTCACCATCTCCAAATGTTCAGCCACTGCTGACATATCCACAGCCTCATCCTCCTCCAAGATCCAAGCATATAGAGCATCCAAAGTTGCCTGTTGCTGGTTGCGAATGGAAAATGGCATGATGGGGTATATATATATGACCGCGATGAGTTCAAAAAGAGTTACGAAACAATCAGAAAATACGTAGTATGTTATCAATCGTGTGTACACAGAGTACGTTGTCGATCTTGTGTTAGCATACTATAGGTATCATTTAGATTTTATGGATCACCTCCGTTTGTATATGTCGTTTATATATTTATATATTGTATGTAAAAATTAGTTTGCACGCACGCACACAGCCACGCACACGGGCCACGGCACAGTGCTTGATGAGAAACTGAGAATCGAGATTCGAAGTGGAATGAGGAATCGAATCCTCCCTCTCTGAGACTCGTCTGAACTCTGATTATTTTTATTCACTATCAGACTATAAATCTCTGGCTCTCTGCTCTGCTGCGGGAGGGGGAGAGAGTCAGTCGGTTAGACTGCACGCCTGCAGAGTACATTGAACAAACTAATAATGTATATATTTATTTGTATTTGTTTACTAAAAAAAAAGAAATATACTGTGGTCTGTAACTCTGTGTATGAAGTATGTATTATTACTATGTATTTACTATGTAAATAACAGCTAGCATACATAGTAGTAAGTACTCTGTCCAAACTCCAAACTCCAAACTCTAGATTAGGCCTAAAGGCCAATGTTCATTAATATTTGTAGTTTTCTGCAGTCTGTACTCTGGACTCTATTTTTATATACTCTATTTCAACATTTGTTTCTTTCAATTCATAGTGGAGTAGTTTTCCTCTCTCAGAGATTCCTACTATGTAGGGTTTTCCTACTTTCTTTTAAAAAAAAATATTCGAGGCATGTATATAAAAAAAAATGAAAAATGAAATTGAGAATCCTGTGTCACACAAAAGTAAAACTTAATACCAACAGACTCAGGTGGTCGGCCGGTCGCCCTCTTCTTGTTGTTGACTTCTTTGTAGAGTTGTTGTTGTTGGCGGCTTGGCCAGTTGGCCGGTTAGCCCCCTTTGTTCGCGTGAGACAAACTCTGAGTGCGGACAGAGTCTGCGGCGTTATTAGGCGTGCGACCGACCGACCGACCGACCGACCGACCGACCGACCGACCGACCGACCGTGCGCCTGCCGCCCGAGTGCCCGACCAGTTGACCACTCGTGCCCCGAACTCGTTGTGAAGCCTCTTTTTATTAAAAAAAAAACAGCTTTACAAATATATACATATATATATATGAATCAAACCAAAAAGCTCACTTGATTACAGTAAATATCATAGCCTAAATACTACTCCACTACTAGAAAGACTATGACAGTATTTATGTATTTTATTATTAAAAAAAATCCAATGTATTTCAATGTACAGTAAATACATAGTACAACAGGCTATTTAGTATTTACAGTCGATTTACAGTCTATTTATTACATTCCAAAGTCTACACTTTACAGCTCTACACTCTACAAGAAGTCTACAGTCTACACCCTATAGTCTATTTTTTTTTAGAATACAGTTCTACACATCCATATTTTTATTTTTATATTAGTATTTTTCTTTCTTTCTTGGCATGATGATATCGAGTCATTGACACTGTCATTGATAAATCTCTACTACTCTGGAGATAGAGTAGAGAGTATATATTTACAAAAATAAATAGTAGAGACTAGAGACTACAGTGTGAGGAAAGAGAGATGGTCACGTCAGACGAGAGACTGAGAATCTGAGCCTCTTAGAGGAGTTGAGGACTGAGACTCTTGAGTCGTCTGAGAGAGTCGTGTGCGTGGCTCAAATAAAATATATAATGTCATAGACTGTGCGCGTGAGACGGTGAGAGTGACTGTGTGTCAGTCTATTTATAATATTACAGACACACAGTCTATTTATGATATTACAGAGCAAATCTCATATCGTTGTGCTATTATTTTACTTTTTAAAAAAACAATATATATATAAACAGAAATAAAAAATAAAATAAAGAAACGCTATCAACAGCTGTGTTTTAGGACTTATGTAGGAGTCACCGTGGGGCTTAGAGTCTTGGACAATAGGCCCGGACAACATAAAATAATGGACGGAGAGGGTTGCTATAGGGGATTAAAGGTTGACCCAGCGATACCTTAAAAACTCAATCTCCTTGGCACTTAGATAGCTTATCTTCTTCGTTTTGGCGAATGATAAACGTATATTCAATCTCATCCCGATCGGACTATTGGTTCAGAAGTTATGAAGAATTTCAGTTTGTACCAGAACTGGGTCAAACTCAACCTAGAACCACACGTAAGCGTTAAATATACATGTTCATCCATACCTAACAGACCTTTCTGGCATTATAGCATACTACTTTAATGGTTAATGGGGGGCTATATGCGCGTATAGCGAGTCTGGACGTGTATTTACCTCATATTCTAACCAGTGTTACCGACTTTCCAGATTCCGCCACATGGCTTATATTCAGGGGTCAATGGCCTCAATACATACGCTTTGTTATTAGCTGAGGAATACATTAAGCCTTTTCATTGGTAAAAACAAGAGTCAGGAGACTCGAAAGTCTTACATAGAGAGCGCATGCAAGGACTGTGGGGCCCTGGGCCCTGGGATGGGGGACTGGGCCACTGGGATCTGGGCCTGAGGGGGCGAAGGGCCTGTGAGGCCGCGACTGCCCGTGCGCTGGGCGACAGCGCGACATAAGTAAATAGTTCAACTTCAATCGAAAGGGCTCTGGTCGCGAATTCGCGATAGCATAGCCTTCTAAAATTTTAAGAGGTATCTATATAAATAAATATGTATATTTAGCGATAGAGTACTTATTGGTTTTTGTTTTTTAAATAAAATATCAATAATAAAAGTCATAAAAGATATATTTTTAAATAGATATTCACGGTCCTCTCTAGAAATAAAATAAGAGGTCTCTATGAATACTCTCGAGGCTGTCTAATTGTTTTATTAAAAAAAGATTAAATTTAGAAGTATTTAGCGGAAATCGTAAATTGAGCGAGACCTTGATGATGACCTGGTCCAGAGGGCCGACTAATGAGTCGAAGACACCAATAGCCAATGTCCAACAGTTGTCACTCGTCACTCGTCACTCTTCACAGTCATCCGACATCCAGTCAGAAGAGTTACAAAGTAGTCTCTATAGTAGAGTAGATTCACAGTACACTCAGCTTTGAGAATTGATGCAAGTATAACCATCATGGGTCGCTCTCTCCAGCTCTCACTGTCTCACACAGTCTCAGACCATTTAAAGTTGAACGTTAACCGTTATTTTTCAAATTATAAACGGTTTAGCTTTTATAAACTCAATATTATATGGACGAAATCGTGGATTTTGCACTTCATAACTGCACCTATATTTAACAAAAACCGACACGTATATATACATTTGTGCAATTTTTGACCTAGGAAACTGCACCTAAACAATATCGGTTGTAGTATATATGATATAAAAGTAAAACGTTACCCGTTATTAGTTCAATTATAAATGTATAACTTTTGACGCTATAGTGAAATAATGACTCAGGTCTCAGACTCTCACTGTCTTTTTGTCAAAAAAAAACACATTTCACAGAATTTATGTCATGGAGAAAGTTTTGATTTTAGGGTTCTCAAAACCTAAACATCCTGCGCCCTGCGGGCTGCGGCCCTGCTTCAGGCAGGTAAAAAATAAATAAATAGTTGTCTCTCTCTAGAGAGTTTCAGATATTCCAGAGGGTTAAATAATACATAATTCAGGACTCTGTCTCAAGAGTCCAGTCTCACTCACTCTCACAGACTACATAGTACAGAGTCAGAGACTCCCAGAATCTCGACTCACTCTCGCAATCGGCAAACTCGATTTTTTTTTTTTAAATACAAAACCTGTGGCTGTGGCCTGTGGGGCTAAGCTCAAAATGTTATGGGGGTATGTACGGGATAGAAGTTGAACGTTAACGCATATAAATTCAAATGTGGAAGGCTATAACGGTTATAATGTGATCAGAAGGGCCTACCTAAGTTCTTTATAGGACTGGTTCGTATCGTGAACATGATGCACACTTTTAAAGACCCGCAAGTTGTGCCCTATCAGCATACAAAGAACTATGAAATTAAAAACCCTTTATAAAGGTTTTAACGGAAACCAGTTCGAGGTTAGCTGTGGGGCTTGTGCCTTGTGTGGGCTGTGGCTGTAAGTCTGTAATCTGTTGTTTATTTTGGGGTTTTTTCTTGTTTTTAAAAAAACAAAATATATACAGAACTAAAAGCAACGATTGCAGGCCCGGCAGGGGGTGGATAAACATTATTAGGCCAGTGACTCCAGAGTCCAGTGACCACTCCTCACAGAGTCGCAGATGGTAGTCTGACAGAGTCGAGTGACTCGAGTTTCTAGTTTCTACATTTACTTTTTTTTCTTCATAAAAACTGAAATTCATACTCTCTCGCTGTCTCACTCTGCAGTCTGCACTGACGATTTTTTTAAACAAATAGAATGTCAAAAACTTACAACCCACAGCTCTAAATTCATAGCCACTCTTTTCTTGATTGTGAGGTGTACTTCCAATAATCTCATCGGTGAACAGTTCTCACTTCTCAGCTTATGTACCGTGATACCGGATACGGTGACAGGAGCAGCCGATGCTTTTTTAAAAGAATTATATTGCAATATGTGCTTCAATCTTTATTGCTCTATTATCCCCCCTGTCAATGAAATATGAATTCCACGATATGTATCAATGAATTTTTAATCTTTTAGGGGGGAATATACAAATAAAATGCTATCGAAAAGCTTATTTTTATACTATTTTATATAATTATATAAAAAAGAGAGCTTATGAGCCAATGCATATATATATATATATATATATATATATATATATATATATATATATATATATATATATATATATATATATATATTATATATATATATATATATATATATATATATATATATATATATATATATATATATATATATATATATATATATATATGTATATATATATATATATATATATATATATATATATATATATATATATATATATATATATATATATATATATACATATATATATATATATATATAATATGTATAAATTATTTACACCAGTCCTGTTCCTCGTCCTATTTCCTCAGTCCGCACACCTCAGGGCTCAGGTCCTCAGGCCTCAGCCCAAAGGACTCCAGAGGCTCCATGTAGTAACCTGAAACCTATCGGTCCGTCACTCTCAGACTCTCAGTCTCAGTCTCAGTCTGAGACTCAGTCCCAGTTTCTCCCCAGAACTACTTACCCGAGAAAGGGGCCAGGGCCCAAGCCCCAGGGCTTTACAGAGGTTCCTACTACTACTAATTGTCTACTTTTAAATAAATTATCCACTACTGAGTAGGAGAGAGAGAGACGTAGCGCCGGAACGCCGGGAGCGGTAGTAGACTAGAGAGAGTAGGCTCTCAGGAGTTATGAGTTAGGACTTATTTACTCTTAGCGCCGCAGTTGACGCCTTATTTTTTTTAAACGTTTATGATTGTCAGGTAGGCTTTCTATTGGTCCACTTTTCTGATAGACAATTCATGGTCGCAGTGGTAGGTATAATAGATTAACAATAAATATGTACTGTAAAAAGCCAGTCAGCCATGGGAGTAAATTCCCTTACTTTTTTTCAATTGGGAAAAATTGTTTTCAGTTTATGCCTTACGGTCAAATAGGAAACTAATTTAATTCACTCAGGACCCTTCTTCTTGTAGTAGTCTTTTAAAAATGACCTAAAAATATAGTAATATACACAGATCATGATACATCAATTACTGTTATGTATTTTTAGTATGTGTGTACTTTTAAAATAAATATATATATATTTTTTAGTCGAGTTTCAGTGAACAAAGATAATTTTCCCCGCAGGGGTATACGTGGTCGTTTTGACATATGTGGATTGTGGAATTTGAAATTAAAGAATTTTATGAATTATTTACAATACGCTCTGGTCACCGTGACTGGGGTCAGTGCCAGACTGCCAGTGGGGTACTGGGTTCGTGGGGTGGGTAGGAAATATGAAATTGAAATTTGGCGATTTAAACTAACCAATAATAAATGAGCTTCGTCATAGCCAATGCAATCTGACTTTAATAAAGATTTTGCATGACCAAAATTGATGTACCGAACGGAAAAAAATGTGTATTTAAAAAATACCGAACGGAAAATTAAATCTCGCGGCAAATGTAACTGAGATTTTTCATACTTTTTGATAAATGCATACACTGACAACATTTCAACCACTTATTGTCTCAGGAGTCAGGAACCCATTGATGCCTGAGCGGCTCGCCCCGTGATTCTCTACGCCCAGGTAGAGAAGTACTCGTCCATATAAATACTCAAATTTGACTCTAGTGATAGATTCTTTCACATATATAGGTAGCCTATCAGCCTCTAGTAGTTCCAATAGTCTACTTTAAAAGCGACTATCCACAATGTCCTTGTTGATGATAGACTTGTCGTGTAGAATAATCACTGTTTGGCACTGAGAGTGGCCATTCAAATATAATGTTCGCGTAATAATATATTGGGGTGCAGCCAAATGGATAACATTAAATTCATGGAAAGAATAATCTAACATGGATATAGCTAGCGTCGAGTGGCACAGAACTGCCTTGCTGGCAACACAAAATAATCACAAATAATCAAAGTTTCGAGATGATGGTGGTACATATTAATACTATACACACACCTATACACACATGCATATATGTATATATATATATATATATATATATATATATATATATATATATATATATATATATATATATATACATATATAATATATGTGTATATAATAAACATATATATGTATTATATAACATATATATATATATATATATATATATATATATATATATTATATATATATATGTATATATTATATATATATATATATATATATATATGTATATATATATATATATATTATATGTATTATTATATTATTATATGCATAATATTAATATACATACATATACATATACATACACATGTATATGTTTCTGAATGATGCATGTATCTGTCATGCATGTGTGGTTTGTATGCATGTGATGCATGTATGTATGCATGTACGTATTATATGATATTATTATATTACATATATAATATTATTACATATAATGCATATATGCATGTATGTATATTATATAATATATAATATATTATATATAATATTATATTAATATTTATATAAAATGTTATCCATAAAATAAATGTTGTGTTACTTTGTGAAAAATATTTTTTACATATATTATATATGTATATATATATTATATATATATACATATATATAATATAAATATGCATATATATATATATATATATATATATATATATATATATATATATATATATATATATATATATATATATATATATATATATATATATATATATATATATATATATATATATATATATATATATATATATATATATATATATATATATATATATATATATATATATATATATATATATGTTTTTTATAAATTTTTTATATATATATATATATATGAATGGATTGATGGATAGATAAATAGATTGAGAGATTGAGAGATTTGTTTGTGCCTTGAACGAAACAAAACATTCTCCTCGAGAATGTGTCTTCCTGATTTGTCATCGTTTTTAGTTCGTGACATGGTGCTACCGCGACCTTATGAGATTTCACTTTTTAGAATTTGTTGGTCTTTTGACGCAGAACATTTTTAGACATTAATTAAACAATTTTGGGCTTAGTAAAACATTTATTCTTTTGTATATTAATGAAGACATGACTTAGGGTTTTAGGTATATATATATGTATATATATATATATAAATATAAATTGATGTATGTATATACATATATATATATATATATATATATATATATATATATGTGTGTGTGTGTGTCTATGTATGTATGTATATATATACGTATACATAACAATATGGATATATATATATATATATATATATATTTTTATATATATAGGGTTCACCTGTAATTTAACTACAAAGTAGCGTAATTTGTGTCGAGCGCATGCGTCTTGAATACCTACGAAAAGCAGACAGTGGGAGTTGCACAGGTCCTTTTAATGAATTACTAAGATTGTTAAGACTGTAGAGTGTCCGTTAGTAGAACATGAACTCTGTTTTAGGCGATGTGATAAGAGTGGTTGCTCTAGTCTTGTTAACCAGCCGCTCCAGCCGACTGCCGTCGAATTTGGTATACAGAACAGTCACACTGGCATCTACTTCTGGCTCCATCGTGTTGATGAGTTCAGGATAGAACAACGGGTTTGTGGGGGGGTCATAGAACACTATGTGGTGCATGCCACGGATACGGTATCTCCGGTAGAAATAAAACCGTTCAGTGGTCAGCATAAACTGCCGCCTGCCGTGGTAGAAGAGTGTCCTGGACCGTGAGATGTCCTTGTTGGCGGTGTATCTGTTGCGGGAGAGAGTGGGGTGCACGGTTTAGACCTCCATTGCACGTACACTGGCCCGACAAATAAACTTGGTTAACACTAAAAACCCGACGAATAAACTTTGTTTACACTAAAAACCCGACGAAGGAAGCCGCAGATAGGCAGGTATATAAGACAAGAAGACCCCCAAACAACGCAAATCGTAACAATCCTACACACAATACCGCACTTACTCTGACATCTGCACGGAGGAGATGCGTTCGCGTTTGAAGTGATTTCTTAAGCGCACGAAATCAAAGTATGATGACACGTACAGTGTTGTTCGCCCGTGCAGAGAGTCACGCAGCGCTGGCAGCACCTGGGATAGTGGGTGAAGGTGCATGGCAGGACACATGAACGAATACATCAGAAAGGAGTTTCAGGGTTTATAGTGTTTAGGGTTTTAGGGTTTATATAGTGCTTAGGGTTTTAGGGTTTTAGGGTTTGATAAGATTCAAGTACAACCAAGGAATGTCGGGTTAGAAAGTGGAAGTGCTCGGCAGACACTCAACCCTATCACTATGTCTCGTGATCACTGGCGGAGAGACCATCCATGGCTCACAGTCAGCGGAAACATAGACTGACTTATTATTATATATAGACAATCTGCTATCATATATGGACAACTTACTATTATATATGAATACCTTACCAGTATATATGAAAAACTTACTATTATATATGGAGAACTTACTATTATATATGGACAACTTACTATTATATATGGACAACCTAATATTATATATGGACAACCTACTATTATATATGGTCAATTTACTAATATATATGGACAACTTACTATTATATATGGACAACCTACTATTATATATGGACAACTTACTATTATATATAGTCAATTTACTAATATATATGGACAACCTACTATTATATATGGACAACTTACTATAGTATATGGACAACTTACTTTTATATCGCAACTTACTATTATATATGAATACCTTATCAGTATATGTGGACAACGTACCATTATATATGGACCACTTACTATTATATATGGACCACTTACTATTTTATAAGGATAACTATTTTACAACCAAACAAGGACACAGAGAACGCTTACCTCGTCGATAAAGTACTTGAATCGCGCATCGGCCACGTCCGTAGCGGTGTCGCAGTCGATGCGACGGAATGTCTGTTGTGTTTGGCGCACCACTTGGCCTATAGTGCCTTTGTAGTGGGGCAGCGTCTGCGGTTTAATGTGCCGTGGGTGTTATGCAATAGGCATGTGAGCTACACGCGTAGGAGTGTGTTAGGGTTTAACGTTTAGGGTTTTCAGAGTTTGCCAGCACCATGCATACGTTCAAAGGCTAGTGAATACAGTCAATACTAGTTATCACTGGCAACCACACGCACCAGTGAGCAAACACCTTACCTTGACCTTTCCTTCAAATCCTTTGCAGTAGCGCGTCATCAGGGAGTTGATCTCCGGAGTCATGTATGCCGAAAACACTAACGTCTGGCGGTACGTTTTGGCCATTCCGTTTAGATAGAACTCTCTCAGCCGAGAGAAGTCCGTCTCTCCAGATTCCTGAAAAGAGTTATTGATGAGTGTGAGTAAGATCATTCAATTTGATTCGGAACTCTACGCAACTTCGGGTATGCTGACGATGTGTCGTTAGCTATATATATATATATATATAGAACGGTTTATATATATATATATATATACATATATATATGTATATATATATATATATATATAAACAAATTGTATATAATATTATGTGTATACATATATAACATTTACATATATTTAAATATATACATATATGATATATATATATATATATATATATATATATATATACATATATATACATAACCGATATATATATATATTTTGTATATATATATAATATTTAGATATATATAAATATATACATATATACAGGGTTTAGGGTTTAGTCGGAATCTATATATTATATATATATATATATATGAGAAACATAAGTCGTACACCATTGTAGTTATATATATTTGCCAACCGTCGTATGTGTTCTTGTTTGTAAGATGGTCTGCCCATCGTAGTACTGCACTGTGTACCTTAGGGATCATGTTTAAGTTCTTGAATACACTGGTGATGTTCTCCCAGTTTTGCATCTGCGCCACTTCGGCCTGGTCGACAATGACCACCTCAATGGACGACAAGTAGTCGATATCCTTATCCTCTCTGTGGTGTAAAGGGGTTTTAAGGTTTCAAGTTTTGACAAATCAGTTATATATATATATATATATATATATATATATAGGCATCGGCAAAGGGCATCTGTACAAGTAAAGTAGCTAAGTTTATTACCAATGACATATACATTTTATCTACACCGCTGTAGGTAAATGCGTACTGAAGATAACCCGGTATACCGTATTTATGCACCCTAGCACACCGAGACCCATGATATGCGCGTTTTGCACATAAGTACTTCGCAACACACCAACCATCATACAACACATCATGCATACATACATACATACATACAATACACACATACATACATACATACATACATATATATATATATATATATATATATATATATATATATATATATATATATATATATATATATATATATATATATATATATATATATATACATATATACATATACATACATACATATATATATATATATATACATAGATAGATAGAAACAGAGATAGATAGATAGATAGATAGATAGATAGATAGATAAATAGATAGATTGATAGATAGATGTATATATATATATATATATATATATATATATATATATATATATATATATATGTATATATACAAATTACACGTCTTCGTTTGAACCATACCCATCGGCTTTCATCCTCAGGGCAAGTGGTGATGCTATGATGATATCTGAGCTGTTCATGCTTGCATAGAGTTTCACGGCCTTGCGTGTCACGGACATCCCAATTACAAAGTGGTCGTCGCTGTTGCCATCGAATGTTTTCTGAAAATCCACTGTGTGTACAGTTAAACA
>LUCW03001155.1:2500-10000 GCA_001586965.3 Sphaeroforma sirkka | reverse complement strand
GTACCCGTGCAATCACTGCCCAGACACAGCGCAGTCTGTGTTCGCTATAGATACTACGCCATCGTCTGGTGGGAATAGCCGTATTAGACGGATATCAGTCGTAGTCAGCAGAATAACACCACAAGGGTACTGTCTGTGTAGTTTGTACTATTTCAGGCACTTCTGCCACAGTTACATCAGTTCAGTGAACCATTGTGCCGTATATAACTCACAGCGCACAAGCTCATTATCACACGCCCACACCGACACAATGAAGAAACCAAGCGAATCCGCTGCTGTCCTAGACGAAATGTTCCGACCAACGGTATGCTGACGTGTTGTAATAGGTATAGGTGACTATATTTGTCTGGCTGATACCCGCTTTACTAGCAATTATATATTAATATATATATATTTATATATATATATATATATATATATATATATGTATATGTATATAAATATATATACGTATGTATGTATGTATGTATGTATACACACACACATATATATATATATATTCAGTGATCCGGTGAGCTGCTTATGCGATGAGCTCAGGAGATGTTCTTTAGGGTTTTGGGTTTAGGGATGTCCTTTAGTTGAATGTGATGAGAGTAAAGTGAGCAGATGATGTCTTGTGCTTTGCTGCGGTTGTTATAGTTGAGGCGGTAGAAAGGAGAGGCGTGGCGTTATAAGGTGGATGTTCTGAGGGGAAGATTTACGGAGACCATATTGCTATAACAATGGATATACGATCTGTACAGTACAGCATCTTTCTATCCTGAGGGTTGCGTACTAATTACTCGAGATATATATATATATATATATATATATATATATATATATATATATATATGTGTGTGTGTGTGTGTGTGTGTGTGTTTGTGTGTGCGCCGCTTGTTTACACTCTGAAGTACACTGAATCACTTGCGGTGTTGTCTGTTGTTTGCATTTGTCTGAGTCAGCTACCGTTTCTCGTGTGTTCTGGTCATGCTTTAGTACACTACGTCGTTCGCATTGAAATGCTTAGCGATGTCTTTCTCGATGAGACTCGTCTGTTCTGTGCCATTCGTTTGTGTATGGTCACTGTATTCAACCGCCCGTCTCTCAGTTAGCTCCAGTCCTTTTGTTCGTACTGAGAACTATAATAAAATAACCTTACACCCTGACCCTAAAACCCCACACCCTAACCCTACACATGACACTGATCCAATGCCTCTCTGTGCTACTCCCAACTCCAAAGGTCCAATCGAAGTCATCCAATCTGCCACTGGCCGAGTTGAAAAAGCGATTGGCGGCTCAGCAGAAACTGTACGACAACAAGTAAGTGGCGCACCCATTGTGGTGGCTGTAGGGGTGTGTACCATGGTAGGGTTAGGTGTATCTATGTGTAGCATGTATTACCATATATCATTGTAGGGTTAAGAGTATCTATTTGTAGCATGTATTACCATACACCATGATAGGGTTAGGTGTATCTATCTGTAGCATGTATTACCATATACCATGATAGGGTTAGGTGTATCTATTTGTAGCATGTATTACCATATACCATGATAGGGTTAGGTGTATCTATTTGTAGCATGTATTACCATACACCATGGTAGGGTTAGGTGTATCTATTTGTAGCATGTATTACCATATACCATGATAAGGTTAGGTGTATCTATTTGTAATATGTATTACCATACAGCATGATAGGGTTATAGGGTTAGGTTTATCTATTTGTAGCATGTATTACCACATACCATGATAGCAATAGGTGTATCTATTATTAAATATATCAGTACACTGTATGTGTGGTTAAACGCTTCTACTAGGGCTTTAGCCGGTAAACCTCTACGCCACTCCATCTGATGTGTTGCAGATGTCTCTTATCGCACCCAGCGCTTCTCATGCCAAAGCAAAGGCAGAAATCTCACACCACACGACCAATGATACGCATTCTCGTCTTGGTGTTATTATACCCTACACCCTAACCCCTAAACCCTAAACCCTGCGCATACTACACCACAGGGCTTTCATCGGCAAATTGAGTGACAAAGGCGCCAAAATTCAGACGAAGATTGGCGATCTGAGAAGTGAGATAACACAACGCGAAGTGGATTTGGCGGCAGCCGATTTGGCAGGACTAACAATGTGCGTGTAGTCATCAAAGGACTCAAATGCTCTGCACAAATGGGCACATTTGTTTGTGTGTAGTGTCAGAGTGTCTGATATTTTGTTAGTTGTTTGTGTGTATTGTTAGTGTCTGTTATTTTGTTAGTTGTATGTGTGCATTGTTAGAGTACCTGTTATTTTGTTAGTTTTTTGTGTATTGTTAGAGTGTCAGTTATTTTGCTGTTTGTATGTGCGTAGTAAGTGACCTGATTCTTCCTCCGGTCGCTTTGATTATAGGGCGTGGGCTGTTTGGGCTATAGTTTGTTTGTTGTGGGTTGTCATTCGCTGTGCTTGTTAGCGTTATTAAGGTTTTAGCGTTTCGCTTGGTAGCGTTATTCGTAGTATTGCACAGTTTTAGGGTTCTAGGGGTTTTTTTTTCGTAATGTTACAGTCACTTTTTTAAAGGTTAAGGTTTAGGGTTTGATTACCCCTATTACCATGTCGTTGTGCGCAGCTACATTCCTGCTGAGCGACATAGGTTATCTAAAACCTTCAGGGTTTAGTGCTGTTGTGTTGTTGGGTTTTTAGCGAACTATCTACTCTCAGGTCACTAATGTTGCGATATACTCAGTTATTTGATGTCACTTTCTCCACTGCAAATACTACAGACAGGACAACGCCAAAGGGCCACAATCAGACGCTCCGTATCGAACTGTATGTACTCCATTTAAAGTTCTCATCTTGTATTTATATATATATATATATATATATATATGTGTGTGTGTGTCTTGTCTGTTTCTGTGTCTGTCTGTGTCTGTGTCTGTGTGTGTTTGTATATATATATATTGTATGTATATATGTATGTATGTATGTTATGTATGATGTATGTATATATATATATATATATATATATATATATATATATATGTGTGTGTGTGTGTGTGTGTGTGTGTGTGTTGTGTTTGTGTGTGTGTGTATGTATTAATATATAATATGCATATAGAACATGTATAAAAGAACACGCATGTGAGACATTTCTAATATTAATATACTTGCAAAACATATCTATAATAGTACTTCATATATAAGACATGTGTAAAAAAAATACGCATATGAAACACATGTGTATTGATAATTTACATATATATTATATATGTAATATCAATGTACGTATACATCAATGTATAATATCAAAATACGTACAAGACATTAAGTTATATTAGCATTCTGTCTGTACTCTATAACTCTTCTGTCGAATTAACTGCTATCCCCTCAACACATCACGTGGCCATGACTCATCCTCGTGACAGTTTTGTGACTTTCTCACACAAAACTGCTTGTCGTAAATAAAACCCTAAATCCTTAAATTGTGCAGATCACAGGCACTCGAGTACAGCCCAAAACAAAAGAGGTCTCTGTCGAAGAATCGATGGGCATAGAAATTGCACACAACATGGCTGAGCAGGTAAATGAGACGTGCAGACGACGGCGCGACACTACAGATATATATATATATATATATATATATATATATATATATATATATATGAGTAACCAATTTCAATTCCTAGATCAAACCACAAGGTCATTATAGTTGTTTGCGTCTTCAGACTTGCCTGTGAAATGCATATGATACGTATGAGAATGTGCATTCCAGTGTATGTTTTTATTGTATTGTATCTGTTTAGCTTATTACAATCACATGCATCTTTATACTTGTTAACTATTGTTTGAAGATTAGTCCTTCAGGTTCCGTCTTTCTGTTGTGTTGTTGTGTCATGTGCCCCTGTACATGAGTCCACTTTAGTTTGTCACGAGTGTTAGTGCCATCCGCTCAGTAATAACATATGCGAATCCTAATTGTAAACATACGCATGAGTCCACTTTAGTTTGTCGCGAGTGTTAGTGTCATCCCCTCAGTAATAACATATGCGAATCCTGAACATACACATACACATGAGTCCACTTTAGTTTGTCGCGAGTGTTAGTGTCATCCCCTCAGTAATAACATATGCGAACCCTGAACATACACATACACATGAGTCCACTTTAGTTTGTCACGAGTGTTAGTGTCATCCCGTCAGTAATAACATATGCGAACCCTGAACATACACATACACATGAGTCCACTTTAGTTTGTCACGAGTGTTAGTGTCATCCCCTCAGTAATAATATATGCGAATCCTGAACATACACATACACATGAGTCCACTTTAGTTTGTCGCGAGTGTTAGTGCCATCCCCTCAGTAATAATATAAGCGAATCCTGAACATACACATACACATGAGTCCACTTTAGTTTGTCACGAGTGTTAGTGTCATCCCCTCAGTAATAACATATGCGAATCCTATCCGTAAACATACACATTGTGTGCGGTTCTGAGGATGATTTAGAGTTTAGGATTTTAGATTTGCTGAATGTCAGTTTGTCGTGAATGTGGCATTGGCTGTTGAAGCACGCACAAGTACAAGTGTAGATGACACCACATACACTTCCATGGCACCCCTGTGGTGTTTAATTTCTCACTCACGCCGTCAATGTCATGTCATGTCATTTTTTTGTATCATATGTCTGCAGATTGATGCTGTCCTGTCACCCAATTAAACTGAACCCTGAACCCCTTAACAGGAGCTGATCACACACCGGGCCATGCAGCGACTGAGTTTGCGCAACAATAGGAGTGGCAGGTGAGTGGCCCCATCGCATGTGCTGTGCTGTGACTAAAAACCCTAAACCCTACGGCAACACCTTACACAGCCGTGCACTTCAAAGTTTTTTAGGGATCAGTATTTCAGACCCATTGTATGTTTTTGAAGTTTTAGAGTATAGGGTTTTTGAGTTAGGTAAATAGTCGGTGTAGGTGCAGGTGCGTTGCGGCCCCAATGGCATATTGACAGGATACCTGGATGTCGCACGTACGATTGGATTCAAACTGCGTTTCCGTTCCACGAGCAACGTATAGCGTATGCAATTGACTGCATCTCTGACATGTCATAAAACCCTCAACCTTAAAACCCTGACATGCCCATGTGTGGTGGTTGTGCACTATGTCTGTACCAGTGCTCGAGTGATTGGCGTTACCTATTCTGCAGTGTTTGCGCACACTGAATGGGTGGAAAAAGATGTATGATTTGATGTGTAGGTAGATTACATAGATGTATAATGTAATGAAATGTGTGGATAGATTACATAGATGTCTGTCTGTGTGGTGTGCAATTAGTTTAAATAGATGTATCTGTGTGTGATGTGTATGGATATTGACACGAATGCTTGCGGTTGTTTAAACCGTCGTTTTAAATTGCATATGAGACTACTTACATGCAACGTATAGAGTGCATAGTACTTCAACCGTTTATCTCTCTCTCGCTAGTTTAATGCTTAGCTACTTATACCTCTTTTGAAGTGTGTAGAGGGGTATAGTAATTGTTATTCTTATTCTTAGTTTATTGTTATTGTTATTGTGATTGTTATTGTTATTATTATAGTTATTGTTATTGTTATTGTTATTGTTATTGTTATTGTTATTGTTATTGTTATTGTTATTGTTATTGTTATTGTTATTGTTATTGTTGTTGTTATTGTTATTGTTGTTGCTATCCGTATCCTTATTCTTGTTCTTATTCTTATTTTTTTTTGTCATAGTTATTCTTTTTATTGTCATTGTTATTGTTATGGTTATGGTTATTGTTCTTGTTATAGTTATAGTCATAGTTTTTGTTCTTGTTATTGGTATTGATATTGTTATGTGTTATTGTTCTTATTATTATTATTGTTATTGTTGTTGTTATTGTTGTTGTTATTGTTATTGTTATTGTTATTGTTATTGTTATTGTTATTGTTATTGTTATTGTTATTGTTATTATTATAGTTATTGTTATTGTTATTGTTATTGTTATTAATTTTGTTATTGTTATTGCTATTGTTATTGTTATTGTTATTGTTATTGTTATTGTTATTGTTATTGTTATTGTTATTGTTATTGTTATTGTTTTTTGTTATTGTAATTGTTATTATCGTTGTTATTGTTTTAGTTATAGTTATAGTTGTTGTTATAGATATAGTTATTGTTGTTATTGTATTTCATTTTTATTGAAGTTTTTCGTTCGGTATTTTGTTATTGGTCGTTGGTGACGTTGTCAACAGACGACAGAATGAGTTTTGCGCCGCTGTGAGGACTACTTAAGACTGCCCAAGAACCATAAAACAGCGCAATCATGCATCACACACAATGTCTTAAACCATAAACCATAAACCCCTGAAACATAGTGATTGCCAAAAGGTCAGATATGGCTGTGATCTTGGTAGCAGGATTACTGAATTTCTAAATTGGGTTGCGACCTGTCGAGTTGTCTGTTCTTCTGGTTTTTAGGGTTCTTAAGGGTGTTGATCCTCATATGCATTTCCCTTTGACGTTGTACAGTGGCGATTCGGCGGCTATGCAGAAGAAATCAGAAGAAGCATCGCCGTAGTATTATGATACAGACGACACCTGCAAACACACAGTGTTTCGGTTACCCAGTTCTGCCAGACGCATTTCTCAAAAACCCTAAACCCTGTATAGGCTACGTCAGAGTGCCTCGCTTTCACAGTAGGGCAGGGACAGAGGTACTGAGGGTTTAGAGTTTTACCTAAAACCCTAAAACCCTAAAACGCTCGATGTCTTGCCCACTCGAGTGTAGGAGGGCATACCAACGAGTGAGTGAGAGGAGTGGTGTCTACTGGTACACACATCAAATAGCACAAGCACAGGCCACCAGCATTGGTTTGTGTTGGATGGTATTTCTCGGACTGAGTAGTGCACTTCCTATGGACTGTGAACGTGTGGAGGGGCCATAGTGCTGATAGTGTACACAGTGGTACAATTGTGTGATCGCCCGTCACCCATACTCTCGAGCATTGTACTGTGGACAGCAGCAATCTATGGAGATGCACTTCTGGAGCGAACACCATCGCGTGTGAGCCTCTGTTCTGAGAGTTTGGCGGTGGTTGAGACATCGGAGTCTTGGTTTGTAGCACGCGCTACGGTGGACTGGCACGGACATGTGCGAGCACGTAGTACAACACACCCAAGCCACTGACCACGCAACTAAAACCTTAAAACCCTAACCCAACTGCCAGGAAGTGTGGCGAGCACAGTTGAAGCGGCACACTTTATTCGCCGGCGAATTTGGCGTGGGATTCGATGAACCCAAGTGTGTACTATCTGCGCCCGTTGTGTGTGTTTGGCACTTTCTCGTGTGCGTTTCCATTGTGTGCCCGTGAATTGGGCGCTTCAGGCCACAGAGGTCGAGAGAGTGACTGGCGCGGTTGTATCTGAAGTTGTGCGCACGAAATATAGGTAAGCCATATTGATGTTCATACTGAATTTTCAACAGAAAGATCAGGAGAAATGGCGCGTAGGATTGGTGGGTGCAATAAAC
>LUCW03001154.1:7500-13349 GCA_001586965.3 Sphaeroforma sirkka | reverse complement strand
CCAATGTTGTTGAACTCCTACCTCTAGATCGTATCCGGTAGAATACTAAACGCTTTATAGTTATGTTTGGTTACTTTTTAATATATCAGTATATTTGTTTATGTATACTTCTATAGTAGCGTTTTCTTTGAAACGCCAAATCTACGACGTCAGTATTTAATACAAAGCAAAGCCCAGATCCTTCTTCAGCGCCCTTTGTTGTTTCTGCCCTTCGCCGTTGCATAGCCACTTTTCCAGCCATGGTACACCACCCACCTCGCGTCGTGTGCATGTGCCTGCTATGTCTCTCACTTCTGACACTACGTTTCAAACACTGCCGACGACCCCTGGTACTTCTGCAATCTGGCGACAATCTGGGCTTTGGAGCCCCCAATTCGCAATCTCAGACGCTTGCACATCGTTTTTAGGTCATCTCTAGCCGTGGTGTGCAAGTCTCCTTCCTCGATTAACTGCATCACACCCCTCTCCACCTCTGAAGTGACTGTGGTCGGTTTGGGCTCCGCTCGGGTACGCTGAAAGTGTCGCGCGCGCATGCGTTCAGCAAACGGGCGCTCGGTGCCGGCTTCTTCCCTGATCCGGCTGATAAGCACTGACTTGCGTCCAGTGGTTACCAGACCCAATCGCTTCAGCACCTGCTTGATGAGACGAACAGGGTCCTGCAGGATTGTATCGGACCGCGCATACTCGCGCCAACTGGGGAAGTTTGGGATCAGATCCTGGATAGGCGGTGTGTTGACTGAGACATCTGAATCACTCTCTGAGGCCTCGGCCTTAGCTTCACCAGTGACTTCTGGTGAAGAGGCGTTGTCGAACAACGGGATTTTTCCGAGCGGAAACTCGGGTGGTTGGGAGGAGATTGGGTGTACATTGGTGTTGTCTATCAACCATCGCAGATTGTGGGTCAGCTCAGGCAGTGGCAGTGGCAGTGGATGGGTGTTCTGTGACGGACTTTGTGCCGTTCTAACCTCAGGGTGGGCGTGTACTGTGCCCGTGTTGCTGCTACCACAGACGGTTGGTAGTGGTGTGGTTGTATTCAGTGGCCTATGCAGATCGTCGCGACGCTTCAGAGTTTGCTGATGCAGCTGCCACAGCTTCGTGGCCACAATGGGTTCGGTGGTTTGTCTCAGTTGCAGCAAACCGGTCCTAAGTGGTGCTTTGGCGCTGTCTTGCACGTAGTCCTCTTTCTCGTGTATCTGTGGTGGTATCAGTCCGTGCAGTTGCTGATTGGGTCTGTTATTGCCTTCGCACATATGGGTCCAATTCACTGTATTAGCACTGTCCGCGTAGGTGTGACCTGCCATTCCTGAATGGCCTGTACGGCAACAGGCGTTAGCTTGGCAATACAAATGAGCTTTTGGATTGCCCAACGTATCCGCAATATGGTGCGGTATAGTACTGTGTGTACGCGTACCACGGGGAGCGGTACACTGCAGAGTGCTGTTAGTATTCGTATCAACACCTTCAGGAGGACCACTCGAGCGGGTTTTAGGGTATGCGCTCGTAGTGATTGACCCAGTATTGTCCTTAATTGTACCGGAATTGCCCCCAATTATAGTTGTTTCGCCCGTCCCCCAGGGCTCACCAGCCCTACTCATACTGCGCACGGTACCTGCTGATATTCTAGGGCTGCCGTGTACACCACTATGAACAGTTCGTGTCTGTTCGCTGGTGGATCTGCTCTCCGAGCGACCGTCTGGTGTTGCTTCCGGTGCTTTGGGTGCTGCCCGTGCAGTCTGTTGACCTATATATTGGCCTGAACAGCGGGGTTGAAGGCCACTTGTACCCTGCGCAAGACAATGGGTGAAATCATTTCCCTCTGCGACGAGCCCTTGATCTAAAGCGTCTTTGTCATTTTTGTCACGAATCTCAGCGATCACAACTGATGTTACTCGCATCGATGGTGTGCAACTTTCAACAGACCGTTCAGTATCATCGGTATTGCTCTTAAGCGCTCGTGTGTTCAGTACAGAATTACTCGGATAGTCTGGTGGAGCCAGCAGGGCCGGTGCATTAGCTGGATTTTGCGGCATTTTCTCTGCTGCTGGATTTTGCGGCATTTTCTCTGCTGAGATCTTAGGTTCCATATAAATCAGGCCTGGCAATATACTGTGGAGGCCTCCATCATTTTGCAAATGGGATGTAACGTCTGTATGTGTGCTCGAGCTCATGTCAAGCTCATAGGCCAGTGAAGACACTTCGTGACTGTTCTCACTATCCGCACACTTCACACCTGTGGTTTTGTTAGTTTCGTTCGCTATAACGGGATGCTCAGAAACATCAGCCCCTGGTTCTTTTTTGTTTTTTGATACTGCCGCCTCGTCCCCTTTTAAACTCGTAGGATTGGACAGAGCCCAATCACGAAGAGTCTGTTGCGCGTCTGGTGGCAGCTCAGCAAAGCCAGTGATATCAAGCAACTCTTCCCCGGTACACATAATGTGCTGGTAGCAGCTGTAGCGTTGCTGTTGTGAGTCTTCTTCGCTACATAGCATTGGCTCGAAAGCTTCGATACTACGGGAACATGACGAACACGGAATGCTATATTCAGTTATGCGCAAGTATGACAATACCATATTTCACTACCTATCCTGATCGCGGTAACAATGTGAATCTTTAAGTTACTATGCGTATCCTCTACGTTCATATCTCGAGAATGCAGCGAACAAATGTCGCGCGAAGATATCAAATTCGTCGTCTCAAAAGAAAGCTCAATTATATAGCAACTGCAGGCGGCCAAGAACAGTAATGGCCCGTGTACACAACTTTCGTCAGCAGTTTCGCGATGACCAACAAGAGCACCCTGTCGACCAGCTCCAATATGAGTCTGACGAGGCATCCGAATTCTGATCCGCATAGTTCTTAGTTGCAGTTTCGTTGGTTTCAAGGTGATCGTTGCGTATCATGAACCCAAATCGTAAAAAAAAATGCTCACGATATATTACACTACGCGTAAATTTTTATCTTATCGATTACATGTCACCGTGACATGATCCAAAATATATGAAAGCAAAATATGTTCAGAATATCTCGTGCTCGGAGCTGTTTTTCAGGTGGTCGCGTGTTCACTTCATGTCATATTCTATGTTTCTGTTGCGACATGCACGGTTGGTGGTAAGTCTGAAGTCATAAAGACAACAACCAACGCTCACCATATACAGCGTAGAGATAACCATTATTGCAACTAATGGCAAAGCTATCGCCAGATGCCGCAGCTATAGTGTAGAATTGCTAGCGAAAATCTATCATAAACTAGTTCAGCGGTGTTTGAATTGTGACTTAATATTCTGACCCCTGGTTATCACTGATTTGGAAGATGTGCCACAGTATGAATTCGGAAGTAAATAAATTCCGGTCCCACCAATTGTGGACTAAGAAATGTCATCTAAATCTTTATATTCACTGACTTAGCACTAATTATTACAGATTGTATAATATACTCTTCACTTTATATTCGTCTTTACTCCGAATTTACGTTTTCCATCAATCGAGCAACACATGTAGATACCAGCTGAAAAATACAAAACGAATATAGGTAATATTCAGTATGGTAGAGCTCTACGAGGTATGGCAAAATAGTTATATATGCGGGCTGTGTTCAGACATGGAATGCCATTGTAAAGGCTGCGCGGGTATTTCGCAATGCGAGTCTTCGACAAGCGATTTGACCGTTTCAATATGTGGGAATAAATGAATACTGTTGAGACGTTGTTGACACAGATACACGGTACAATACTGGGCAACTCACAAGGGTGGCACTGTGGAGTGTGGACACGTTGTCAGAATACCGGTCTATAGCACAATCTTCACGCCCCCCCCCCCCACTTCCTTAACCTTGGAGGCCACGGCAGCAGGGCTTGTGGTCTTCTATATAGTCTCTATAGTCTGCCTCTAATACTCTGGAACACGAGAAACTTCCGCGGTCGCGGCGACAGACTGAAAACGTGCCAATTCAAATTGAGAACAGGATGCTGAAGTCTGAAAAAGTCTAAACCAGTTAAGTGTGACGCGTGCACTCGCATGCGCTCAATACGAATAGGCACTGTACTGTCTATTATTCAAATAAATACATTTTTTTTAACGTATATCCGGGGTTTGTATAGTCAACGAAAATAACAATTTTGCACATGAGATTTACACCTAAAACAACGAAGTGGACCACATCGGCTGTGTCTATCTATAAGATGTCGGTATGGATTTAAATACAACAGCCGGTGAAAGGGCGAGGGGATGTGGAATGTGGGACGAACTTAAAAGTCGCAGCGGCACTCCACGTCTCCATAGCAAGTCGACAAAAAGTGCGAACCAAAACAAAATAAGAAGCAAAATCATCCCAATTTGAAGTTTGGCATCATATGCTGGATTTCTGGATTTCTGATCCTTGTGAGTCATGAGAATTAAATGATGAGAATCTGAGATCTCCCAATATGCTCAGTTTTTAGCCTCAGTGAGCACAATAATTGGGTGTAAGAAGTCTCAATTGTTTTAAATTATAGTCTTTTTGAAAAATCGATTGGTGTAAAATCGAATTTCTCTAATTATTGTATTTATGACTATTATAATTGGTGTGCAATTTGTATAGTTGGTTTTATTAGTGTACACATGTTGCACAACACAGTGAAGCGTCGATTCCACGCCTTGATGTAATCGCCCAATCAGCACACTGTTGCTTGAGCCCTACTTTTGATAGGTCATGTATTGACTTTATTTCACATCTAAAGAATATATTTGTGAGGTTCTGCGTAATATGTTGCGACAGATAGGGTATTGGGTATGACGATGACTGTAGGTGGTGTTCTAAATAACTTTTGTTGCTGGTGAAACTGGACATCTGCTGCAAGTCCGGTATAACTACGACACAGTCTATTCTCCAAAACAAGCATGTATACCTAACACACATACACAAGCACAACACACGAAGCTCATAATACGCATGCGGTGGCACCAACTAACCTAACCCTAACCGTAACCCTAACCATAACCGCGCCATCTACACCATTCTATTTATTTCTGATACCTATACTATTATTATAATCCCGTTAACCTATTTAACGGTTCATCATCCCACCTAAATATCTCTCCCGTTGCAAAAACAGCTTCTCACGCGTTTTAGCCAAGATGTCCGGTGTCGTCGAGCTCGATCCCGACCCCGAAGTCCGACGTGAGCGACGCCGTATTGAGAGAGAAACCCGTAAGAGAGAGCGAGAAGCACTATCTATAGATATAAACAGTTCTTCAGTTGAAAGAGGTAACACAATTTTTGTGGAAGAGCGTAATAGCAGCAAAGTCTTATTAGATGGAATTCAGAAACGACGCAGCGATGAGATCAGTGGACAGGATGACAAGGTGGTGGCTACGCTGGTGTCACAACACTCTGATGTGGTTGGAATGCATTTTGGTGACGCGTGTGATAAGACAGTTTAAGTCACAGATACTGATATACTTGCGTTTACACACACAAAGGGTAAAGTGTGCGATACGGGTACAGTGAGTATGACCATGACAGATGCAGAGCAGAGTATTGCTGACGAAGCCAACGACGGTCGAGTACAGGAAGCTACGGCCACTACCAACAGCTACGGAGGTAGCCACACGCTCTCAGACACATCAGTTGACTACGAGACGGCAAGTGAGAGTATGTTTGATGACGAGGTGAGTGCAGGTCCACTGGTGCATGGCACACGGGACTCGACTACTACAAGCCCAGGGGCGTCTACGGCTGACACAGGTATTGGGGAGGCAGCGGTACACGAAAGTGCGAACGATAACAATCCCAGTGTTGTGTTTGTCACTCCATGTAGTAGTATATCTATTGCAGCAGACAAGGAAGGGTGTGTGCCAGAGACGACCGAGAG
>LUCW03001154.1:0-2500 GCA_001586965.3 Sphaeroforma sirkka | reverse complement strand
GTGTGTGATGTGTGTGTGTGCAGATATATATATATATATATATATATATATATATATATATATATATATATATATGTATATATATATATATATATATATGTATATATATATATACATTCACGACCCGTCTAAATAAGTTAATTATAGTATTTGAGTGCGTGTGGTGCTCACAAATGATGCATCACTTCGGAGAATGTGCACACGTGATCACTATCGTTTCAATGACGTACAAACAAAGTTATACGTGCAGTCTGTAAATACTACTAAGAACGTAACCGACGTAAACAAGCACATACGCACACGCGTGCTCTCTGTAGTTCTGATGCTTGAAAATGATATGAACAACTACACCTCATTGGTAGCAACTGGGAACATACAATACGTAAACATAATATATACTGTAATGCATAGTCACATACACCCACTCACCTTTGTACACACGCATTACATAGCATGGGATGGACATCTCAGTAAAGACCATTGGGAATATAAAGTACGAGAAGACTATTTTCCAAACCGGTGCGGATGTGGTTGGTAAGAAGGATGCGGTCAGCGCCAATCAGATGCTCGCAAACCTGTGCACGCCTCCACCACCAGTGAACGACGGGAAAGGCACTGTGCGCATGTAGCACTGCACCGAGAAGACACGCACAGAGCTAGAGGTATGATATGATCATTCATTTATATGCGTATATATATATATATATATGAACGCATGCTCAGAGTTTGAGATACTTCATCTAAAGTAGTACTACTACTTTCTACAGTACTACCACTCCCCAGATATGTCTATTAACGTATTACTACAGTAATACTACAGCACCATCTCATACCCCACCCTCTTGTCTGACTCATCCACAGCCGAGTGAGTTAGGGCAGTTCTACAGTAAGGACAGCTAAGTGATACTCCACGAACGTTCAGATAAGGTCGATACCTTCATCACATACTGCTGGCAGGGGGCCGATGCGCGTCCGGTAAGTCCATACGTAGTTAATGGTTTATAACCTAGAAGTCCATACATCGTTAATGATTTATAACCTAGAAGTCCATACGTAGTTAATGGCTTATAACTGACCACAGTAACGTTATGTGTGGCTTTGTTTCATGTAAATAGGTTGTTTTAGGTACAGCATGCTGGTTCAGGCGGGGTGCAGAAGCATCGGGTTAGCGTAAACGCATTCAACGGCACATACCTTAGCATAGACGTGTTGTGTGTGGGTGCGGATTTTAATCGTTGCGTATCGCATGGTATTGTTAGTTAGGCTTTAACAGTGGTAGCTTATATAAGAATGGTTGGGACTGCCGTGTGGTCCACTCCTAGTAGTCTACCTACATCGCTACCCACACAGTTCACCCATAGCGTACATATCTTATGCCTGCCTACAACAGTTGCGTTTACCAAACTCTCTCGCCCCAAAAAGAAAACTATAAAATATTGGTTCGTAAGAATGTACAGTCTTCTTTTTCTTGTCAGCTCGTATACTTCTGGCAACATAAACTTATAAACTCCTGTCGCTTACACTTATACACTTCTGTTGTCTTACAAACTTATAGACTTACAAACTTATAAACGTACAAACGTATACATAACCATCCAGAACGAGAAAGGAGCAGGGGTGCTGTTGGCCGTTGAGCTGGACAGCGACCACTCGAGCACTCAAGTGCGCATCAACGAAGGCGAAGAAACAGAACACTTCTACAGCATCATAGCACACACACCACAGGCTCATATGTGTGTGCGTAGTGGTACTAGACCTTTGAGTGTAGGGCAGGACTGTAGAGAGAGAGGGCGGGTGGAGATGTATCAGGTCAGCAAGCGGGGACAGTACTGTCGAGCGGATCAGCAAGAGGAGAGGGTATGGCATATGTAGGTGTCTGTGCTATATGTACTCAGGTATATTAAGTGGTGTATATAATTATCGTTGCAAGGTGCACTTAAAATTATATATATATATATATACATATATATATATATATATATATATATATATATATATATATATATATATATATATATATATATATATATATATATATATATATATATATATATATATATATATATATGAATATATATATATGCATATATATATATATATATATATATATATATATCTATCTATATATATCTATATATATATATATATATATATATATATATATATATATATATATATAAGCTGTTGCATGTTCATAACTTCCAACACACAACCAATTCACTTTATCCCACTATCTTCCTCTGACCTTTCCCTATACGTTGCTGTCGTATGTGAAGTACTCTCAACACACAACCAACTCACTTCAACACTCCATTGTTCCTTGACCACCTTCTCCGCCACTGGTTTCAACATTTCATCATTCATTAACGTTGTCTCTCCGTTGCTGTTACCTGTACAGAGCTTTCTCGCGTGCCATGCGTATGTAGTTATCGAGTAAAACCCTAAGAGTCGTACCGCTTTCATCTGGCGCGGCAAAGCGGTACAACCGATTGTCCTCGCA
>LUCW03001153.1:20000-23785 GCA_001586965.3 Sphaeroforma sirkka | reverse complement strand
GGCTGAGGCGCTGATCTCGCGGCAGAGTGTTGTGCACTGGTCTTGTTTATGCTACTACCTGCGTTTGTTGCTAGCTTCTCCTTTCTCTCCCGGTGAGACTTCGTTGGGATGTGAGAACTCGCGTTTTCCGTCTCGTAGCTGACTGCCACCAGCATGCTGAAGGATGTGATAGTGTCTATTGGCACTTCCTGTACACCTCCGCTTTGGCTCGCATTTAAGGCTTTATGCTTTTCTAGTTCGTGCCTGGTGGCTGGGCTCACCGTATCTATATCTGTGTGCGAATCTGGTTCTACCTGCCTGGTATCGAGCGCTTCCATACCATTTCCTATTGTATCCCATGTACCACTCGTACTCTCGGGCTCCTGTGCATCCCCATCACCCACCTCAGTCTGGCTTCTAGCGCGACGCCCGGGTGTGATAGTGATGGCGAGCGAGATGGAATTGTGAGGTGTGTGGAGCAAGCGTTCCCCGTGTTTGGCCGCCACCTCACTCATCTTCTGCTTCAAGATCTCATATATCTCCTTTCTCTGCAGCAGTCTGTGCTTATAACCATTGGAGCCCATAGAGAGTAGCGTTATGAACACATCCAGAGTAGGGGTGCCACTAGCTCTGCCGGGGTATGTTTTGCAGACATCCGCCACCTTGAGGTGTTTGTCAGGGCCGGCAATGACACTCCCACCCACTGGCACGAGGAAGTTCTTGTCTGTGCTTTGCACATAGGCGTCCACTCGACCCAATCGCATGGCCTGTGAGAATATGAGTGATTAGATTCAGATGTCAGACAGACATTTGCAGCTCAATTTGGGGTATGCCCATCTTATATTTAACCACGGGAACGTTTTATATCTGACATATCTGCCCGACGAAAGGCTCTTTTCCGGTCTAGAAACTGGATACGATACAGATGTTTAGGCATACCTCATTGACATGATGCATGATCAAGGACGACGTGACACCGTATGCATTGTTCACGACATGGGCGATCCCTAAGCATTCGCACATGACTGCGATCTCTGACACCTTGTCAAACGCTCTGGGTGCGAAACAGCTCGTTGTAGAGAGGACACACAACACCTTCTCGGGCCCGCCCGCACGTTTGATGGCATCTTCTACAGCTGGGAGATCAGTGCGTAGCTCATCCGTGGCATGTGGCACTGCAGGTAGGAATAAGGCGAGGCGTATATGAGGGGATCGATATGAGGTAGACTTAAGTCTCAGTCGATGAGCGATATTTTTTTTTGGATAGAAGTCTGTGGACATGAATGGCATCAGGAACATAATAGTCATTGTCCGATGATTGGAGGCATACGAAATGACTTGATACAAGATTCGCACTATGTTAAACGCCGTGCCTAACCCAGTCGGATTGATTCACATGACAGATTCGGTATTAGGTTAGTCGACGCCAGGAAAGGTGTTATAACTTGAATAGACCAGCCTACTTCATGGGTCGCGCGTGGCATACATCAGTAGGGAATCATATAGTCTGAAAAGTCAATATGTAGCTGAGCCGGTGTAGAACTAACAAATGCCTACACCATACACAGTAAACCAGAACCTCTCATGGCTATGGCTTACGCAACATACGTCCAAACAGCCTTGTACAAGATACAATAGTACACCACACCAAGGATTCGCATACCTTTGTCATTATCTTCTGTGATATTCTCAATGACGACAGGGATGAATCCCGCGGCCACAATAGCCTTGAGACAGGTTTTCTGGTCGATTCTGGGCCATACCACGTGTGTGGCGGTTGGGTTCTTGGCCTTCAACGCCAACAGACACATAACCACAGCCATACCCGTGGCAAGCGGGAACACATAGCAAGATTTAGTACGCGTCGCCCCCGAGAGTTTAAGGATTTCGAGCATAAAATACTGCGTTAGCTTGGACATGAGACTTGACCCCGCGGCCTTGGGTTGGTGCGCGGAGATATCGCCTGACCGGCCGATACCGTGCCCCATACTATGAAGGTGAGAAGGTCAATGTGTGATGAGCCAACGTGTCTTTGTTTTGTTTGTAACTTATAGACGAGCTAAAGTCGGCTCAGATCCGCAGACACCCGGCCCAAAGAACTTTAACATTATGTTTCTCAGTCGTGTGGGCAATGGCATGTACTCGATTCACCTCAACTTCAACGGTTTGGGAGCTTAGAATTTTCGCAGTCAACCCGAGCAAAAAACATTTTTTCGGTAAATTTGAAGATTAAACAACATCTAGTCGAGCTATGACCAAATTTCAGCTTTGCGACAGTCTTCAGACGCGAATCACATACACATAGGCGTCTTTTAGTGAAGTATCAAGTTAAGCAGAAGAGACGGTGATTGTATGGTGCCGATATATCACGTACACATAGGCGTCTCATAGTGAAGTATCATGGCAAGCAAAAGTTAGGGTGATTGCATAGTGCCGATATATCACGTACACATAGGCGTCTCTTAGTGAAGTATCAAGGTAAGCAAAAGTTGCGGTGATTGCATAGTGGCGAGGGCCTCGACTACAAATGCCACATATTGTAGATCACAATCAATATAGGACTGACAATCTTTACCTCAAACGAGACAATTGATCACGCTACGCATATGTAAGCTCATTCTCAATTATAGTGACGGTATGATATCGTATCGATATATAACCCGAAGTTTACGTCAGACGGCAGACACATACCCATTGTGCATGTCACGTACAAGAGAACTCTCTATACGCCCCTCTCTCTCTCCAGCCCCAGAATACTCATTGAAGTTATTGCTGTCCATGAGAGACAGATCTTGCAGAAATAGCTTGATCGTTGCATCGTCCCATCCTCCCACGGGGAGGCGCCGCTGTATGCACAGGACAACAAAGGTGTCAATGAATGCGCTTGTGTGAAGGGCCAGACATACACACACATTTGGGGATACAGAGGCAAGTACTATGTTATAAGCAGAAACACATTTGTGAGCTGGGGGTGTGAAGTCAGGATGCGTATTGGCGTCCGTGTATGAGCGCAAACCCTCGTGAAGATAGTGCACTTTGCACTCGTACTACTATAGTCAACAAGTGGTGTGGAGCCAAAGATGTGAAAGTCGATGTGCAAGCACTGGTACACTCTACCTACGCGAATGTACATGGGTTTGCCTCGTACACATCCCTTTGTTAAAGTCCTACAGAGGCACACTTCTACTTAAACAGAAATCATCGCAGACTGAAACGCAAAAGGTCCCCAAACATTCCTCAACGGCATTTAACAGCACATAATAACGCCTTTGTTTGTATTTATAATTACTAATTCGTAAACTTGACTGTAAGCGTACATTTGAGAAGTCTGGGAAAGTACGTGAATTCATCTTTCATCAGGTACTGGCAGCCTGATCAGGTGCAACTAGACCAGAGCCCCATGGAAGTACCAAATCCATTCACCGTTTAAGACAGGCACTTGTGTATATGGGACAAGGATATAGTACCGTCTCATCACAAAAGTAGTTTTCAAAGTAGTATTAAAAATCACTAAAAACTCAATGTACACAAGTATACGATGTTCCGGTGCGTCTGAAGTATATGAGAATTCGCACTTGTGTACCAATCGTTTGATACAAAACATCTATGCTCTGGATCTAAATATAGGACACTTCCCCACCATCGCTATATTTAAAGCCATTTGTGCTTCAAATGTACACAAGTACACGATTATAAGGCGAGTCTGATGTGTATTTGAAGTGGCACGGCTGAATCAATCAATCAGGAGTATAAAACTATTGGTGCTCCCAGGGCGAATTACTTGGCACATGCCCACTAGAATTAAA
>LUCW03001153.1:0-15000 GCA_001586965.3 Sphaeroforma sirkka | reverse complement strand
ATGAAAGTTTGCCTGACAGTGACAGTATATGCGCTATTAAGTTCCTTATGTGTTCTGGTTTTCTTTTTTTGAATACAATACGAATTAAATGATACATGCACACAGACGCGATGTCCGGAGAAACCAATCAGCGACCTCATACGAGAAGTGTTCAGCAATGCCGATTCTCTCAATCGAAGCTTCCTGCAGGTATGTCGGACATACAAGGAGAGTGCTTCGCTTGTGTGTGGGCTAGGCTGCCTTGATTTGACTTCTGATACAGCACACGGTGCTTCACATGAAATCTAGCAATGATAATATCGGAGACGACATGTACATATGTCGATTACTCGAGTTGGCTCGTAGGGAGTTGAATATGTGTGCAAGGCAATATGTTTTTGTAGTGCTTATTTCGTACGCAGATTCTCAGCACATGCAATTGGCATCCGGCAGCGACTCTGTGCCCATATCCGAGGTTCTTGCGTGCACATATTGAGTTCAAGGCATGCGTGCGTTTGCTTAACAGAGTTTGTTAATGGGCTATTTTGTTAAACTTCGATTTATTTGATCAACACACCAGACGCCACACATAGACGAGTCGATCCCGCGGATCATATCGCGCTCGAGCTCACCCACACTCGAAGACACCGCCGCGAATGCCTCAAACGCCACCATGATGTCTGGTGATGTGAACGGTGCCCGTGAACAAACAGGGACAAGTGGGGGGCTAAATTTATCTGAAGACGGGTCTAATAGAGGGTCTGGTGCCGGGAACGCAGGAGGTGTTGATGCGCACAGTAGTGCCGTTGGGTATACAGACACAGTCGCGAGCGCGAATGCGAATGGGAATGGGATGAGGCTCAGTAGCAGTAATGATGGGCACAGGTTGAACAGTAGTAAGTCGAGGGGAGGTGGAGCGTCGAAGCGGGGTCAAGGAGATGCGAAGAAAAACACAGGAAACAAAGGCGCGGATAAGGAGAGCCCACGGCGTACATGGGACCACAACAAATTCCTGAATCTAAAAATAGATCTGGGCGAATACACGCAGGACCAGCAGCACATCAGGCCGCACGATATCAGGTAGATAGGGCGGGCTGTCAATGGTCGTGCGAGTGATGTTGTACTCGAAGTACTGTAATTTAGACTATGCCGTGGAGTTGTATCCCTGTCTTAGCATGGGGTTTATTCTTGACGATTGATTCGTTCTTTGCCACGGCTGATCATGTTCGACACTTGGTGCTGAAATATTGACACTCTGACTTGACACTTATTGACACTTCGCATTCGACATCTTACACGTGGCTTTAGACATATTGCATTGAACACTTGAACCCTGACCACCGAAGAATGCACTGAAGCATTGAAATGGTCCTTTCACGTACTACAATTCTCAGCTAATGCACACATCCCCTCTATATATTCCCGTATTTATTCCCGTTTCGATCGATTTCAATCGCAGAGTAAATTTTGCCGAAGTTCGGGATGTTTATACCACCATCTTCGCGTTCGACGCGCTGCGCCATATGATCCTCGTCTCTATGAATATGTGGGCGGCGAAAGTCAAAAGTACACAGCGGCTGCAGCCCAAGAAGGCCTTTGCCGTATTCCCTACTGCCGCACAGGTACTGTAACCCCAACTGCAGTGTATTGGAGACAGCTTGGATTATTGTTGCGTGTATTATTTATGGTTGAGCAGCATGCCGAAAATCTGCTGTAGGCATACAACACCAATTGAATATGATCTTAGGAATGTATTTTAGGAAAGCGTTGTCGGCAATTTACAATATATGGTGTGCATTGGACCGGGACGTCTATACGTTTCATAGAAGGGATTGGTCGCAGCGCGTAAAATCAAGCGCGGATCATGCCTACTATTGTGTCCTAGAGGATGAATTCAGCGTGGTATGTTCTCTCGAGGCATGCGTTCTAACACAACGAGTGATCCTTTTCCTTTTAAACCATTTGTTCTTCACAGGGTGGCGGGCAAAGACAAATATTCAGACATGAGGACGCGGGCTTACCCCCTACCCTTAGACCCCTTCCCTCGGTCAGAGTACTTGAAAGCCACTTACCAATGCAGTCACCTATATCAACGGAAATGGGTTCGATTACGGGTACTGCGGTAGCCCTTGAAAGTGCACCCACCGTCGCACACACGAATCACTACGATATACCTGATAGCGGGCATGAAAAAGCAGGCATAAGTGTTGGCATGAATCCTCACGCGAGAAAAAGTATTCCAAACGGCGCGAATCACGCCACTTCTTCAATGCTGCCCGGAGCTAATCTAGGCCAGTTCGTGATCATCTTCGAGAACCCCGCGTTGATGGAGCATGAGTATCAGGAAATTGTCATGCCCCAGGTATGCCATAGGCTCACATCCTTACTATGTAAAGTACTTCTTAAACCAGCTTACCTCAATAGTCTTATTTCGAGCTGCTCGTTACTAAACCTAGAGTTATATCTACCACGTGTACGTTTGGATTATCATCAAGCTGCCGTCGTCTTAGATGAAGCAGTTAGAATGAATGATACTCTGCTTGCTCACTCTTTCTCTATATTTCCCCGCATGCTTCAGTTGATGTATTCACTCGCAATACTATCCGAAGCGGACCAAGACAGGCTCGCTTTGTACTGGAGCAGGAATGGACACGCTACCATGCTACAGCGAGTGCAGAAGGTTCAGCAGTACATCACCATGCGCATCCTGACCAAAACCAGCACGAATGACTCATACTCGCCCAATAAGGATATATATGTGGCGTGGGCGGTGAAGGCATTGGCTATCCTATTCAGGGCGAATATGTTGAGCACTCTGGTGCACGGGCACGGGGACACGGTATGTTGCGAGCCAGCTCTTGTAACATCGGTTGGAGATGTATTGAGAAGTTGTACTGCTGTTTGTAAACTACCAAGTTTGTGCTATGAGACAGATGCGGTGTTTTATAAACAGTCAGTCACTGGGCATTTCTCCATTGTTCAGGCAAAATATAGCCACACACCTTATCAGTTCTGATAGATCAGCATGGTTTGCAGTGGATATCCACACGTGGCGTGCATAGTATACCCTAGTTGGAACAAGGATGCGTATAGTCAGGCGTTTGATATTTGATCACCGCAGAATCAATAGTATATGCGTTAATATCGCACTCGGCCACAAATATACCTCCCCTACCAAACTACAACCAGGCCAAGCCAGTAGTAGATCTCACAGAGTTCTACAACGATGCCATCAATGACCACATCAATTTGAGGACCGACTTCCCTATATGGAAGGCGGGTGATGGAGGGTTCTCCTTCTGCCATTATCCGTTTGTCCTGACTTCTGGTACCAAGAGTGAGATCCTCAAGGTCGAGTGTATAGTGCAGATGCGCCATGAGATGCAGGATGCCTACTTCAGGAGTATCTTCCACGGGCCCAATGACCCGTATCTGTTCTTGACTATCCGACGGTCACATCTTATCAGGGACGCGCTATTACAGGTTTGTGTGTGTGGTGTTTCTTTGTTTTGTTGGCACTTTCATTCGCTGTGGTTGTTTGGCGTCGAGCTTGTATATTCCATACGCAACAGCTGTGTGTTCTGCAAGTCAATGTGTATTGGAGGGTAGTATTGGTGCCTTCTGCTCGGGTGTAGATGATTGTGTGGATTTTCGCGTTCATTCAATGGATTCTTCATCCTGCCCGATTCCCTTCCTTCGTTGGATATCGCTGCGGAGTATTGGTTACTGATCTGAGCAGCGATCGCTCGTCGGTGTATATATAGGTCATTGTTGACTTCTACTGCATTTTGATAGTCATTATTGACTGCTACTGCATTTCGATAATCATTGTTGACTGCTACCGAATTTTGATAGTCATTGTTGACTGCTACTGCAAGTGCTTGTATAGTTTTACCAAATACGACCCTACTAATTTTATTTTTACAAAATACGACTTACCAAATACGTTTATAGTCATTGTTGACTGCTACTGCATTTTGATAGTCATTGTGGACTGCTACTGAATTTTGATAGTCATTGTTGACTGCTACTGAATTTTGATAGTCATTGTTGACTAATACTGCATTTTTATAGACATTGTTGACTGCTACTGCATTTTGATAGTCATTGTTAACTGCTTTTTGCTAGTCATTGTTGACTGCTACTGAGTTTTGATTGTCATTGTTGACTGATACTGCATTTTTATAGTCATTGTTGAGTGGTACTGCATTATGATAGTCATTGTTGACTGCTACTGCATTTTGATAGTCATTGTTGAGTGATACTGCATTTTGATAGCCATTGTTGACTGCTACTGCATTTTGATAGTCTTTGTTGAGCGATACTGAATTTTGATAGTCATTGTTGACTTATACTGCATTTTGATAGTCATTGTTGACTAATACTGCATTTTGATAATCATTGTTAAGTGATAGTGCATTTTGATAGTCAGTGTTGATTGATACTGCATTTTGATAGTCATTGTTGACTGATACTGTATTATGATAGTCATTGTCGATTGATGCTGCATTTTGGTTTGCATCTACAACTCGAACCAGCTTCAAAGCAAGAACCCAAAGGACCTGAAGAAGCAATTGCGGGTAACGTTTGTGGGCGAAGAAGGGGTGGACGAAGGGGGGGTGCAGAAGGAATTTTTCCAGCTTGTGATTCGGGATATATTCGACCCGAAATACGGTGTGTGCTGCATTTGCTAACTATTCTAGTGCGCTTAAGGCACTTCATTTGTATGCCACTATACAGACAACGGTGTTTTCTTCTGATCACTTTTTATACTGAAGCAGCAGGTGGCATGGTCACTTATTGCATGTGTGTGCCACTTTAGTGATGTACGGCATGTGCGTCGATCAGCTACCGTAGTGCTTGTATAGTTTTATAAAATACGACCCTACTAATTGTCTTCTCGGCACCTTCTGAATACGATGAAAATCCTATACAGGTATGTTCACGTACAATGAGGCAGCACACCACTACTGGATCAACCCGACCTCGGCGTATTTGGGAAGTGAGGGCGAGTTCTTCTTAGTTGGCCTGGTAAGTGAATGTCATCTTGCTACTATCTGGTGCGCGTATAACTATGCGCACATTTATAACAATTCATACGATGTGCATACTGTTTGAGCCTAGCTTAGTATGATATACGCTACATCACAACGGCAGCAATCGCTGGATGGTGACTGGAAATTCATCACCTCGCACCAGTACTGATGTGTGTAAGTGACCAACTCAGGGAAGCCACGCGACCTTTAGGTGCTCAACAGCGCTGCATCATACTACGCTGAGATTGCCAAATTTATATACACTTCTGTACACACGCTACAAAATGCATGTTAAGAGTGCTGCAATTTAAAAAAAGGATCAATCGTTTATCATATGATAACCCACAGGTACTTGGGCTTGCCATATACAACTCCATCATCCTGGACGTGAGGTTTCCGATGGTGGTGTACAAAAAGCTGACAATACCGTCAGGGGCTGACTCGGATATAAACGTGGATGTGACACTTGACGATTTGAAGGGTAGGTTCACGCACTAATCTATTTGAGCCACGATAGTCATGTCATGGGATAGCGACTCATTGAAATCAACATATATGCATTTAGATTGATTTATAGGGTTTCCAAGCTTGCAAGGTATAGACAAGCAAGCGCGTAATTCATAAAATTAGTCTACCCTGTTTCGGCTTAGCGCATACGCGTCCGGGCTATCAAATGTAGCTCAACGCACAGAGTTCGAGGGTCAGCAGCGTGTGGCTTTCACTTTCTCGTTCGATGTTACGTTGTGGATTTTGGTCGGCGTGGTACACAGTGTGAACAGCACCCCATAGGAATTGACCGTGGTGCACATACAGAGGGCCATATCATTGATCCTAATTAATTATTACATAGTTCAGCTGGCCCGAGGTCAGTTGGAAGTCACATCACACACTCGTTCAGCCAATGTATTGTCTCAGAGTCTCACATCCGAGTACAGTTTATAAACCCGTGGGTGCTTTTTATGTGCATGTCTGCATGTGTATATGAACGACATCTATATATATATATATATATATCACCACGCACGCATTCATACCCACCATTTACCTAAACCAATAGAGGCCGACCCGGAACTAGCGAGAGGGTTGGAACAACTGCTGAAGTTCGAGGGAGACGTATCCTCCACCTACCACCGCACATTTCAAGTGGAGTACGATTTGTTCGGTGAGGTGCAAACGGTCGATCTCACGCCGAATGGCGGGGTCAAGCAGCTGACTAACGAGAACAGGGAGGAGTATGTGGACCTCTATGTGCAGTGGGTACTCAACCACTCTATCGCCACGCAGTTTAAGGAGCTCAAGCGAGGCTTTGATGTGATAGCCGTCGGCGGCGCATTGCAGGTATGTATGGCCTACGTATTGATATGTGTATGTATCGGAGATAAGTACAATTCAGGATGATATCTATGTGTGTGTCACTGTTTGGCAGTTTTTTTTTCAAGTGACTGTTTGGAGTGTGTATACCGCGTGTCTTTATAAGTGCAGTGCTTGGCTTCAATATCCCTCTGTAGTCGAAGTTGGTATGGATTGAATTCCTTCTTCGGGTTTTAATATATAAAAGGTTTTGATAGGTGTATGTACACATTTTGCAATCGTTTCCGGTATTCTCAACACCCAGTGATGTCTTCATGTACATGTCCCGCCGTCTGATTACGGTTGCTAATAAATCCACACCCGATCCATTCGGGCTCAAAGTGTCCTACTGACAATTCGAGCGGTGTATCACAGGAATTAACTCATAGTTTCTGTCACTGCGTGACGAACATTCTTGAGTTCTATGTACTGTCATGATCGTCATCATGCGCACTGATGGACACCCACCCACATACCCTAAAACTCTAAACCATAAGAACACCCTTGAGTGCTGTGTACTGTCATGATCGTCTTCATGCGCACTGATGGGCACCCACTACAAACCCACAAACCCTCAACCCTGAGAACATCCTTGAGTGCTGTGCACTGTCATGTTCGTCATCATGCGCACTGATGGACACCCACCCACAAACCCACAATTCCTAAACCCTAGGAACATCCTTTATGATCGTCATGATCGTCATCATGTGTACTGATGGGCACCCACCCACAAACCCACAAACCCTAAACCCTAAGAACATCCTTGAGTGCTGTGTACCGTCATGATCGTCATCATGCGCACCGATCGACACCCACCCACATCCAACGGGCGCGGACCAATTGTCACTTTCTTGCAACGTGTGCTGCATTTACGTTCGAGTGCCAAAGACAATATCGCGCGCCAGAAACGATAAGGTTCCGTATAGCGACTATATTTATAGATAAAGTACGCATGTCACGTCAGTTAGGTAGTATATTTTAATATTCTGTCTTGTGGGTAGGTGGTGATTAACTAGCCCATCTCATCGCCACTTCATGTTTCTCCCCATGTGACACGAAACGCAGCTTTTTAGACACGAAGAATTGGAGCTGCTGATCTGTGGCTGCCAAGATCTCGATTTCGAGGCACTGGAAGCCAGCACTGAGTACGATGGCGGATTCACAGCCCAAACACCAGTGATCAAGTACTTCTGGGAGATTGTGCACGAGTTCACAGATACACAGAAGAAGAAGCTATTGTTTTTCGCGACGGGAAGGTGCGTTTCACGAATCCGTGATCATAGTCGAAGTGTACGATGTCTCTGCAAGGACATCATAGTACTCATCTTCAGCACCTGTGTCACCTACCAAGAGCCAAATGGGATTGCGCAGAAAATGTTGATTATCGTTGTTGGCATTTTGGTGCCTTATAGTCATACCAGTATTTGTTTTTGGAATGTTATCAAATCAGCAGATGCCTGAATGCGTTTACGACTTTGCAATCATGCGGTCTGATCGTATATTATGCAAATACTGTATCTATGACAATGTATTTGGGGGGCACGCTCAACGTATCTATTGCCCATGTGCATGTGTAATCTACCGTGTAAGTGTGTGAACTCAAAAACAAGATCCTCTCTATACTTGATTTGAAGGTTATTGAACGGCTGGTGAACAATATTAGAAGCTGCTGTATAGTTTGAAGATTGTACATGTGCTGCCTTAGCATATGAATACATATTTTGCCACACACCACACACACAAGTCACCTGTTATACGCATGCTAATAAGAACCCCTTTCCCTTCCAACCCTTGCCAGTGATCGTGTGCCGATCGGAGGCCTCGCCAACCTGCACTTTGTCATCGCCAAAAATGGAGCGGACTCAGAGCGCTTGCCCACCGCACATACGTGCTTCAATGTGCTGCTGCTGTGCGACTACTCGTCAAAGGAAAGCCTGGAGGCAAAGATCCTCACAGCCATAGAGAACGCGGAAGGCTTCGGGATGCTCTAGAGGGACTCTTTATATATCAGAGCTGAAGGGCTTGAGAAACATCAGATGTACGACCTCTGCAGTAGGATAGTGTGTGACTGAGACGTGTATACACATGCGTAGTATCTGCTGATATTGTAACGGTTGAAGTTGTAAGCAATGGCAGACGAAGGCAATTAGGGCAGTGGAGAAATGCACACACCTTGTCACGAATGGCTGAAATGCGACATAGTCTATACTGATTGCACACCCACAAGTGCGAGACCGTGTGTATACAGGCAAGCACTTCGCCACACACACACCACCCTTACGTATGCGGGTAGAAAAAATACATGCACATACAAACACGCATTTGCAATTGCAACTGCAAATACACATACACGCGTTGGCAAATATATGCACACACATAGGAGGACCCACCTACAAGCACACTTACCCAAACATGCAGAGACACACCCCAACACACCTATATACCTCTCTCCCTATCCCAACCTCCTTCTTCTCCCCCTCAAACTTACACATATAAATAATTGGGCTCAAGCTCATACACTGTTGCATGCCCGGAAGAATGTGCAGCGGTATTTTGTTGCACGTAAGCATGATCACCGCGACGCCGTTGTGCAGGGAAAGGTTGCTTTCGAATCAACTGTACTAGCAGTATCAGTACGTGCAACAACACATTCAGCTAGAGACGTAAACAGTCAGGCGCTGGCCATGGACAACCCGTCCCTCTGGAAGTATCCGATGATTGGAACCCAAACAGTTTCTTGAGCACATACCCTCAGGACAGCTAGCACGCCTCGATCAAAGCACTTCTCGGCCGTCTGTTCGTTCCTGCGTCGATCTCATCAATGAATATTGATCTGGAGGCTTATTTTTGAGCTCCATTGCACTGAGATCAGAGTTGAAAGATTCGGGGGTTGTACGGCCCACATAAACTCTTCCAGGCACCACCACTTGGCTTGCCACCAGTAGTATGTACTCTATGAGTAGTACGTGCATTCTTCCTTACGAATCCAGCGAATGGGATAACTTCCGCTTTGCCGCCAATCTCAACATCATATAGTGACGGAAGGCGTAGCTAAACTGGTTTCTATATACATATAAATTTATATACATACTGTTCCTCACACAAACATAGCCCTCTGGGCATAGGGTAGAAGCAAAGTCCACGTTGAATTATGCAGCAGGCTGGCTTTGTAAATTGGTCTGCAAATATAAAAAATTTATCTCGTGATCGTCTTCATTTTGGTGTTGATCATTTGGTGGCTAAACACTTGTCTATCACCCAATCAGTCTTAAGGTATCTCAGGAACTACCATCCCATTGTAAATATCGATAGAATCTATCCCTTTTCCTTTCCAACTTCTGTGCTGAACAAGCAATTGACCTCTCGAGTTCGATCCTGCTATTTGATTTATACACATTGTTGGTTCCAGAAACCTATCTTTTAAGGTTACATGTGGTTTCAGTCCACTACTCTTCCCTTGCTCATTCACTTCCGCCGGAGATCAAACACATGCCGCAGAGCTCGGACGTGTGACTAAATGCAGACTCGTCCCCGTACGATTGTGGGGTGGGCGGCAATCACTGCTTATTTCATTGCGCGCAGAAACCTCACCTCCATCGCAACTAGGAATCAACCTAATTCAACCTTTATATACAAGCATACACTTCGACGAGTATACCCGAATCTCATCCGAGTATCGGGACAAAGCGTTTGTACATGCACCTTCACGTGCCATCCATCAATAGGTACACCACGCCTACTCCTTGGTGATCTTCGCTGCATGCACTTTATCAAAAGGTGCCTCTGGATCGTGCGCTATCTCGCTGACATCGCCCACATGTCCCGTGCGCACCTTGCCCGCCATGGCCTTCATCGCCACGCGTGACAGGAACTCTTGGTTCTGATCGACATATTCGACCAGACCCTAAAATAGCGTCGGGGATGTGGAAAATTGTGATGATAATTAGAGTGCTTTTGAATAAAATGATAGATTCTCGCTTCTGATCCATATGTTCTCTGTTATATGTTGAAGAGGTTGGGGTTAAAAGTTGATTTGATTGATGAGTTGAGTAAAGAGAAATTCTCGTACTTGTCGGCATATTCCGTCCATATCAACACCTGTTGCTTTTACATTTTGTAATTATTAGTTGAAAAGATCAATGCATTGAAAAAGAATGCATGGTTTGTGATTTGTAGAATAGAGTAGGTAAGTAGAGACTCTCTAACACCGACCGTAGCTCGCAATACACATTCTCTCCCCTCTGAAAAAAACAGCTCTGAGTCATGTCCTCTATATACGGCCTATTCGAAGTACTGCTCAAGCTGCTACAACCCGTTATACAAACACTTCTAATGTACATCGCGCACTTGAATGCGCAAGATACGCAATATTTCCGATCCGAACTTTAACAGAAGTAATAGAAGCGAGTAGCGTTGATGCGCCAGAGGAACGCACAAAACACCCTGAAATAGAGTCATCCACGATTCACATACCTTACAGCACTTGTAGTTATACATCTCACGTTGAGAAACAGATCTTGATTTGGCTTAGGGTAAAAATCCCATACTATACTCTGATGCAATGATAAAACACCACTCATTTCTCAGCAACGATAACCACCAGTGTCAAGGACACGCTTAGGAAACAAGCGCCTACCTTGAAAGCGCTCTCACGGATGCTTTCGGCCACCTTGTGCTTCTTGAAAACAGCCTTGAATTTCCTCTCGATTGAACTGTCGTCCTCATCTTCATCATCCTCCTCATCTAGCAATATACAACGGTAGAATCGAGTCAAACTAACTATATTTAATGGTATCTGATTGCAGATTTTGACTTGTTTTGAAAATCAACTGATAGAAATACTGGACTTTGAATATCAAGGATTGGGATACTGGCCTTGTGCGCCAAAACGACCACATATATCCCTCATTTTGTATGGCATACAAGTCTGATAACAACGAGTATACTGAAGTTTGAAAATCAGAATACTGCTTAGACCTGTCGCTATGTGCTTTAATTAGAGTTGATCGAATGGAAAGCGATGTTAAAGGTGTAGGTTACTCAGTATCGCCTCGAAAGCTGTAGTAGGAATTTGATGAAAAAGTATCACTACAGAAACCTACAGCTTCCATACGAATGCACACGATTACGCGAAAACGGATTGGCAACCAGCACAAACCAATCAAATATCATAAAACAAAAGTGTGTACCGTCAATAGCTCTGTCAGTCATTTTACGCTTCTTTGACTTTCTGTCGAGGTAGCTTGCAAACTTTTCCTTCAGTATATCATCGATCGGCCCAATATCAATGTCTGGGAGAGCGATTGCATCGACTGCTTTCAGCAGGACCTGCATAACGAGATACGAGGCGGTGTGTGTTGAATATTCGTATACAGTAAAGCAATCATCGGTATAGAAATGTGAATGGGTGTGTAATCCATAGTGAAACCCCATACATAAATAAAAGTAGATTGATGTGTCTACTTAAGGTATGCACAAATAACCGTTATAAGCTCGAAATTTAAGCAAACGGCTATACACAAATACTGGGAATACAAAACCTACACATACATGTAGTTAGGAACCGCGTCACAGAAGTATATACGACTGTAGTATGGACAAATTTATACTCAGCAGCAATATTCATACCGCTGCGAAGTCACCAGAAAACGAAGAATATTTCGTAGGTACTATGTCCAGCACGTGTAGTGAACACAGTAGTTTGTAAGGATGATTTCATGTACAGTAGGACTTGCATTGCATTGGTTCAAGCAAACACAACACAATTGGATGTATATAACTGCCTTCTAATATATAATAAGAACTCTTGATTACAAGAACATAGACGTACCGGATAGCTTTGATAATAAATTTAGGCTGCGGTCCAACATCATGTCACCTATACACCCACCCAATGCATTAAACAGCGCAACGTTCAAATCCGCAAATTAATTGCTATGACGCCATTCGAAGGGTGGACACTAATACAGTTTACAAGGGTGGTAAAAAAAGATACTTACGTCTTTCAGAGGCCCATTTGCGACTGAAAGCGACTGCCCAGTCTCATACACTTCTTTTTCGGTTTTGTGAGTCATGCTATCCTTGAAATTGACGACAGCCTCCTCTAGTTTGGCATCCAGATCCACTAAATCTATTTATAGCCCCGATTGGGGCAAGATTATATTCGAATCTTGTTTAGTGAAGTTAGATTGTAAGGAAGGTTCGAATTGGCTCTAGAAAATTAAACTAATGATTGTGTCATTGTCTATCATTACCTTTGGTCGAGATAGTATGGATGGGGTGAAAAAAACTATAGATATTGAAGCAAGATTTTCACTTAGCAAAACAAATGTCAAAGCCAAAGTGATTGATTTCAAACCAATAATCCGCATTACGAGGTCTAGGTGTAACATATGTCGCGTATCATTCTTGAGTCGGTTATATTACAATAAATTTGCAACGCAGCTTGCGAGACCGCTATATACATTCAGCATAGTAAACCCCCAGTGAAAAAGACAATGTTCCCCTGTGAAGTACCAAGTAGCCAATATCACAGATGAGATTTATCTAGTCTAAGCCTATACATCATCGTTATACCAATAAAATGATCAAGGAAAATAAAATGCTACACCAGACAGCACGCTTTCAAATATGTATTTATGACCTACTAATTAAACGAGCTATGCTTTCCAGGCAACGCGTAATAATCATCATTGTGATATGTCTGACAGTAGTATTTGGTATAACATAGTACATATATATATAATCATAATAACATCAAAAATAACTATAATACTAATAATAAAATGAATAAAATAATATACAATATAACAATATCACACACATTCATATATATATATGTGTGTATGCACACACACATATATATATATAATATATATTGTATGTATATATATATATATACATAAAACATATAAATATATATATACATATATATATACATATACAAAAATATATACATGGATATGTGTGTGCATATGCATATATATATACATTATATATATATATATATATGTATATACATATATATATACAATACAAAAAATACATACACGTGGATATGCATGCATGCGTATGTATGCATATATACATAATAATATATGTATATATATATTATATAATATGTATATATATATATATATATATAATAATATATATATATATATATATATATATATATATATATATATATAATATTATTGATGATGATGATGATGATGTTGTATGTGCATGATATGTGTGTGTATGCGTGCGTGTATGCAATGTATTGTGTGTGCGTACGCGTGTGCGTGCGTATGTATGTACTACGTACGTATGTATATATGCATGTATGTATGTATGTATGTATGTATGTATGTATAATATATGTATGTGTGTATGCATGCATGTATGTAATGTATGTATGTGTATATATGGATGCATGCATGAATGTATGTATGTATGGATGTAAGTATGTATGTATTATGTATATATGCATGCATGTATGTATGTATGTATGTATGTAAATAAGGAAGGAAGGAATTATGTATGTATGCATGTTTGTATGTATGCAAGTATGTATTTATGTATGTATGTATGTATGTATGTATGTAGGTCAGGAAGCATATATATATATATATATATATATATATATATAAATCGAATAATATTGCACTAAAGATCTTTAGTGACAAAAAGAAAGTATACCATCCAGCTTATCGATATGCTCGGATAATTCAGTTTTGATCTTATTGAAGAACCCTTCCATGTTGGCGTGGCTGAATATGTTTGTTGTGAAAGCGAGTATGAAGTAGTAGAACTATGAAATCGAGTATGAAGTAGTAGACTGAAGCATATAAATATAAAATTGTATGTATGTGTATCTTCTCGCTCTTGTATACGACTATATGTCCTGCGAGATTATTAAGCGATAACAGTATCACTATCGACTATGTATGTATTGAGGATTAAAAGCTCGACATATATAAATGTCAAGCTTAAAATGACGTAATTGATTTTCAAGATTATATCACGATCCGATTGGGTCACAACCTCGAAGCGCTCTTTTTTTTTTTTTTTCAAAATCAACAATGACGTGTGGCATGATATGTATGTGTAAATATTTATGCAATTTCTTCTTTGGCACTTGACAAGTTGGCTGTCGTCAGTTCCTCACTCCATAGTTACAACTATTTATATAAATATATCAATTCTCATAATATAAACAAATAGGCATGCCTACTGCCATACTTTTCACTTATCGCTCGCTGAAGTGTGGAGACAGTGGGTGTGTATCCTTAGTAACATCATATGTAGTATAGTACATTATATATATACTTTTTAACCATAGAGTTGTATGCTTACCACACATTGTGAACGGCATACAATCTGTTGCCTATCTTGAGTTGTAGAAAAACAAACTCGTAGGAAAGTAAATAGTGATGAAGTAGGAAAATAAATAGTGATGAAATAGTTTTGAGATAGCATAACTGCATACTGACGTCTTTCGCATCTCCACAACCTGACATATGTTAGGCCACGATCGTTTCTGGGGTCGCTTACTAGTTCCCGGTATCACAATCCTGTTTTTATACTACACCTTTTGGATATTGGGAACGGTATGTTGATTGTCGCGAGGGTCGACATTTTTTTCGCTGCT
>LUCW03001152.1:0-22645 GCA_001586965.3 Sphaeroforma sirkka | reverse complement strand
ACTCTATTTTCTATTTACTATTTACTATATATGTGGAATACTACAATCGAAATGCTATTTACTTTAGGTTGGATCAGTTTTATGCAGTAATGAATATATATGTTTATTCGATTGTTAAATATCTATGTTTACGCGCAATGTAATATATTTTTGTTTATAAAACTTGTATTCACCCGGTGTGTACACCGTATTTTCTATACACACCGTATATGCATTGACCTAACATATATCATATCTTATACCATAATTCGGTAGTTGAGTATTTCCTGTCCGCGAAAGAACGAATTAGTGGGCGTTTTGATTCTGCAATGATTGAGTGCGCCTTTGTTTTACACATCGCAGACGTTGTTGTACCGGCACTTTTTTCGATTTCTGTATATGCAGGTAATGTTGTATTGGCAAATGTAGTTCGCTGTGTGCGAGGCTGAATGTTTGAGTCTGTTCTGCAGTATCGAGTGTACCGAGTGTGTCAGAGTGAGCTGCTATGCCTTACTCGATAGCCCGGGTCGTACGTAACTATAGTCACGACAGAATCAGGAAAGTTAATTATAAACCTCACTTAAATCCCACTTGTAATCAGGAATTGAATTATATACCTTCTTTGTTATGAAAATGGTGCCGATCCCCAAGTGATCCAAGCACATAGAGATATGCTATCTGTCTTAATTTATTTGGGACGTTTTAGGTTTTATGCCGTCTCATATGTTATCTGTCTGAACTTATTTGGAACGACTTAGGGGTTTTGCCGTCTCAGAACAAATGCACCACGTGCGCATGCATGCACATCTGTCGACAGATTGTGTTTACACGCAGTTGGATTCTCCATACGCGAAATGTCTGGTCAGCTATACTCTTGTTGAATTGGTTGCGTTTAAAGTTGGATCGGTTTGACGCGAAATGTACAATACTTATGTGTACTTTGCTTGGATCCCATATCCGTGTCTGGAGTATATTAGAAGTTGATTTACATAGTTGTTCGCGGAATGGATATACTTATGCGTACGCTTTATTTACGAAATGCATAAAACGCTTTACTTGTGGAATGTATAAACAGTATTGTGTACTCTTTATTTGCGAACCGTGTATGTATATACTTCTGTGTGCACATTACTTGCATCGACGTGTATATCATGTGGAGCGAATTCGCGATAGAGAGGGGCGCCACGAGTGCGCGGGTGGCCAGGTGTTGCTATGAAACTTCTGCAATCCAGTGCGCCTTAGGTTTTACACTTCGCTCTCGGTATAGTATATACACCGGACGTTTGTTGTAGTGAGATGCGGAGGTCTCTGATTGGGAGGCAGAAGTGAATGTCTCACAGCGGACTGATCGTTGTTTGAAATTAGTATGACGTCCCGAGACTACTGAATACAGACTAAGCTGCTATCCTTTTCTCCATGTCTGGGGCCGTTCGAGACTATAATCACGGCAAATGTATGAAAGTCAACCTACTCGTTGAGGAAGTGAATGACAATTCGGACATCAACTGCACTTCTCAATTCGATGCACTGTTTGCCCAGGCTCCAGAAAGTTGGAAGCTGATGGGTATCATGTCGATGTCCTCGGCTGCATCTGACGCATCCGCAGGCGTGTCTTGTGCGGGTACCGGTGCAGTCAGAACTTCCACTCTACTCATATCGGCCGCCGTACCTTCGCCAGATTGGCCTTCAAAGTCCGTTTTCTCCGATGCTTCAGGCGACGTGTTGTTGGCTGCTACCACAGTCTCGTTCTTAGAGTTCGAGTTCTTGTCAGCGGATGTCTCAGTCTTTGTCTCATCGGCCCCGGACTCGGGTTGCGTAGCATCAGACTGCCCCTCCTTGGCGGGGGTTGTCTCAGCTTTATTGTCAGACTTAGTCTCATCCGCCTCAGATTTCTTTGTATCCTCGGCTTCCTTGTTATCCCCAGATTCAACCTTATTATCAGCCTCCTCCGTCTTCTCGGATTCCTTCTTGTCTTCCGTAGCTTTCTCTTCAGACTTCTCCTTATTCTCAGTCTTCTTCTTCTCCTCGGATTCCTTCTCTGTATCTTTCTCCTCAAGATTCTTCTCAGACTCGGATTTCTCTTCCTCTGACCCAATGTCATCATTTTCCAACTTTTCAACCTTTGGAGCAATCTCTATGTCTTCCTTAGCGCGTCTACGAGCAAACATCTTCTTCATTGTTGTGCCGGGTGGTGTGAGTATACTGACCGTGGCATCCACTCCCGCAGGTGCTGTGATGTTCTTGAACACATTCACATCTGGGCCATACCGGACGGTGGTCTCATTGGCGCCAAAAGTCATATTAGACGAATCTGAGAGGGTCAACACGACCTCACACGAGCCTGTACCAGTAGCTGTCACGCCAGTTGGGTTGCCGGCGGCATCGAACTCAATGTGACCCTCGACGCTGCATAAATCGCGAGCCATACGTCTGCGGTACATTCCGGCGAGTACATCCAAAGGATAGGAAATGAGGGGGAGCCCGTCCACAAAACGTTGGAAGTTGCGCACGGCTTCTTCTGTGTAACCACCAACCAACGGAGCAGTTCCATTATCGTACTCTACCTCATGCATGTTGGCCTGGTGGAACATATATGGGTCCCACCTTAGCTGCAATAGGGGAATGGTGGTGATTTTACCCTCTCGTATCACAATTTCAGGTCCAGACATTGGTTCGTCGGGACATGGTGGTCCGTATAGTACCCATGCACACGCACCGTCCGCGTAGAATTTCTCCAAGCAAGCGTAGGAGTTGCAAGAGAATGCCACATTGGGACTCCATCTTGGTACCAGAATCACACCGTCCTGCCCGTACTGTTCTACGGTCGAGACCACGGCGTGGTATATATTGGCCACGTTTAACTCGGCTCGACTGTTGTCACCAACCAGATTGTAGATCTCATTCCTGATCAGAGCGTCAAAGAATTCCTTGTTTCTGGGGTATGGTTCTCTTCCAGGAGGGGGAGTGCCAGTATAATCAGCCGGCCACAAACCTGAGATTTCCGGGGAAACTAGTGCATGAGGCGAATAGTTATTTTTTAACAGATCAGTATTATTATTGAGAAATTGACCCGGCTCAGTTCCTGGATTGAGTTTGTAGAGCGGTATCATATCATCACTGTAGAGGGGCTCGCCTCTTGCCACCTTCTGATTATAGGTTAACTCCGCGTCGTATATAGCAGCGTCGGGTCGGCACACCGTTTCATTATTGGTGCACTGGACTGAGTCAAGCTTATCCATGTTCATATGTGTGAATGTATGACTCACCCAGTAAAACTGATCCGCGTATTTTGCTGTGGCGGACACCAAGCCATCAGATGCAGGTATGCCGAACATTGAGATTCCGGCCGCATTGTATGCTGGCTCGAATTTGATATCGCTACCGTTTGGTAAGTTTGTATGTAGTCTATCACGCCATGCCACATACGTTTCCACATCATTGCTATCTAATCGGAATGTCTCTCCAGTATCGTATAATCGACTCTGAATGTACCAATCGTCGATGTGTATGTTCAGCGTCGCTCTTCTGTACCCCAAGTAAACGCCACGAGTGACCCATTCCATCCAGGCATGACCAAAAGCTAAATTAGCCTGTGTAAATTCGTCAGGCATGTAGAAACTTGGCATGAAGTCTTCAGAAAGTCCCACAAGGAAGTTTTGAAATGTGAAGTGCATCTCTTGCGTACCGTAGCTTGTGTCCGTGACATAAGCACCCATCATTTGGCTCTTTGGAACATCGTAACGTAGGAAACCAGTCGCTTTGGTTAGGTCAGAAATGATCACAGCACGCGGTACTGCTTCAGTCAGGTTCCATGAACCGTTTTTGTTCACTACACCGGCCAACTTGTGTGCTTCGGGACTGTCTACTACGGTTAAATTTGCATTATGCGCACTTACTGACAGTGACCGCACACCAAAAGCTTCATGGTCTGTGGCGCGGGGGAATGTCTCTAAAATTACAATGCGAGCTGACGTTCGTTTTGCATAATCCCGTGCCAGAGTAGGGTCTACCGAGCCGTCAGCAATGACAATGGAGTGCCACTTGTCCTCAGACATGTCGGGGATTAATCCTGTGTATACATCATGAGGTGCTCCATAACCTTCCAGAATATTTTTGGGTAGTATGGCACTATAGCTGGTGGTACTTAATATCAGCGTTCTCAGTCCGAGCGTGGTAGCTGGATCGGCAATAGCAGGATCCGCCCGACCTGTCGCGCTCGCTGCAAGACAGAAGAACGTGGCGAGCACTTTAATTACAACCATTGTATAGCCTGTTCTTTCTATAAATTCGGTATCAGAACTCTCAAACTCCGAAAAGTAAGAAGTACCAGGACATTCGTGCGAAGTGCAGTATATATAGTATTTCGAGTTGAACTCTCCGGCATTCGTTAATATTCAATGTTCAATCATAAAGTCATTACAATAGTATTGTGAAACTGGTGAATTAGATTGATTATAGTTTACACAACGTTGAAGTAAAACAATAAATAAGCTGCATGGAACTTCTTGCCAGCTGCTTGCAAACTAATAGTATGTGATTTTACACACTTGCCACTTTTTTTTTACAAATATCTCGATGGTATTAAAGAGTGGTAGACCAGTGTAAAACAAAAAAGCCGGCGTAAATCGAGTAAATATAATTCATTTTTATTTTTGTTTTGCATATTGCTTTACAGTTTTCTTGTAGTTTTGTTTTGCATATTGCTTTACAGTTTTCTTGTAGTTTTGTTTTGCATATTGCTTTACAGTTTTCTTGTAGTTTTGTTTTTATAAACAATACAAAATATTTGCTATCTCCGTACGCGGAGTATCCTGAATATTTCATATTTAATTTTGTTTCAAAACAAAATAAAAAAAAAAAACAAAAAACCAAAATAGATTTTAGATTTAGAAGGCTATAGGCCCATAAATAACTTGAAAAAAAAATCTGATGGTGTATCATATATGTATAAAATAGTATTTATCGTTCTAAAAAAAAACATATTTAAAAAAAAAAAACAAAACAACAAAAAAAGTATTAAGAAGTATTTTATATGTAAATATGGTTGAAAATAAATAATGAAACGATCATACTTTATGCTGCTAAGTGGCCACACTTTTTTTTCATTTGTTTTGTAAATATAGACAGTACGAGTACATCTATTATATTTACACAGTGCAGTACTAAATAAATATGTACTTTAACAAGCCCTACGAACAATCATTGACCTTATTTTGAAGTATTCAGTTTTGAACGTAATGAATTCAACATTTTCGTGTCCTCACATAATGCATGGCCAATATATGTGACAATCAAAACGATCACACAACCCTTTGGCAATTTCAAACACCTCTTTTAAATAGACGTCTTGAACAACAGAACTCAGGAAGACCAACAACATATAGAAGGCAAACACGAAGTAAATCTTAGGTTCCATAGCTCTTCAATAATTCCAGTACATAACAATATTACTACCTCAGTTCATTTGACTAACTGTTTCGATTGAAGACGAGGGACGAAATAGGGGGGACAGAATTATGAAACAGATTTGAGTAGACAGTAAATATGAATAGATTTATAATCTTATCCATGACACACATATACATACATGCATATATACATATACACACACAAACAACTATAGACACACACACTATATATACACACACACACACACACACACACACACACATATATATATATATATATATATATATATATATATGTGTGTGTGTGTGTGTGTGTGTTTACGCTTATATATATATATATATATAGGGTTGTGTGAGTGAGTGTGTGTGTGTTTACGTATATATATACGTGTGTATATATAAAATATGCACACGATTGATATATACATATTCATATTCAAAATGGATATTGAGAATAACACAGGTATGGGTGAAACAAGCGTGCATTCACAAATATATGTAATGCTATATTAAAACAAACACGCATACATTTTCATCATTTTTTTCTCCTTTATATGAGAAATACACATACAAAACGCCATTATATATATATAAATATTTTGTATGTATATGTGTATAACAATAACACACACACACACACACATATATATGTATATATAAAATATATATATATATATATATATATATATATGTATAATATATATAAATACATATATATATATATACATATTATTATATATATATATATATATACATATACATATGCATACACACACACATATATATATATATATATGTAGTATGCATGTATTGTATGTATGTATGTATGTATATATATATAAATATAGATACTGGAACATGTGTATATATATACATACATATATATATATGTGTGTGTATATATATATTTATTATAATATATATGTACATATATGTATATATTTATATAGCTATACTTCTATGATATTATATATATATATATATAAGGAATATATTGTGGTTTCATGTGTTCACTGTATAGATCATACATGTGTGGCTTTTGAGTTTTTGCTTTATGAATAGGCTACCGGGGCGTAGCAACAGTATGGTTTGTTTAGTACATTTCTGTTCTACGTGCGTTATTCTGACTGTCTTCATATCAGCAGCTATTATTGACGTATATAGAGAACTATATAGTGATAACTGATGCATTGTGTTGTAACATGTTATACTCGAGAGGAAATGGATATGATGGTTGCAAAATATATACAAAACTTCTAAACAAAAGTCGGTCCAGGACCCAGGATTGATGTGTCCAAACCAAAATAACCTTCTCATAGTTTCCTGGAAGACTATGTTGTACACGGAGGCTTTTGTTCAGAGGGCCATGTAGTTGTGCTCGACAATCTCTCTCTGCGATAGATAAATAGAGGGCATTTTATAGGAGCAACGTCTGATGGCCATGCCAGTCTCTTGTGAATTTGTTTCAATATACTCGTGTACGTATCATACCTATTTTTTATACATACATAAATATGTGTATGTGCATAGCCGTCTCAAAATAAATAAATACTTGTTCTGAAATATCAACTGGTCTCGAGTGAACAGTTTTTTTTCATACAAAATGTCCATATGAAGGCATTTACGTTAAACGCTGATTGTTTGGGGTGCCTAACGAATAAATAGATACATACATATAAAACATGAATTGTAGTAGTTTTTTTTTGTTTTTTCGTTTTTTTGGTATAAAAAGGCGCCGGCAAAAGTATCAACCAATACAAAATGCGGTTGCTACGGATATTTGAAGTGTCCGTTCGTTCTAAACAGCGTAGCGGTACATAACCAGATTTTGAAAGAGCGAACCTTAATGCGTCAGCGGGCCGGCGGGGTCCCGTTAAAAAAAGTTGAACGGAAACGCTTATTTTCTCAATACATATAAACTACATAAAAATTAACCGGAAACTATTTTTTTAAAAACAAAAAGGACCTATCTATACATAGCCTTCAATCGTACCTATTGTACGAATTAAAAACGAACACTATAGCAAGATCCCGGAAACATTGAACCTCAGAGCTCCGAACATGCACCCTTAGCGACACTCATATCGTCATCACGATATAAACGTTAAACGTAAATGGACGCTTATCCAAAGCTATACGTTTCAACGCAAAACCTGCTGAGACGTCGGCTATTTTTCATTTCGGTTATTGATACAATAAACGTTTAGTATATATTCTTAGGGAGAGAAGATATAAACAGCACTATTTCATAGAAGATAGTTATTTATAATAACAAGAGAGCGGAGGTAACTGACCATCCTTCTATACAGTTCACACTCGCCACATCGTCCTGTATTGTAGTCTACTAGAGTCGAACAGCCACAACCGCACTGAACTGATAAGACACTGCAATATGGTTCAAAAAGACTATATCGGATTTGGCAACCTACCCAATCAGGTATACGATAAAATGTATACATTTGAGCGCATATGAGTTCTGTGTGTAGTACATAATGACATCAATATATATATATGCACACACATACACACAGGCATATATATATATATATATATATATATATACATACACACACACACACACACAATATATCATCACATATATATATATATATATATACATACACATATACACACACATCATCATAATATATATATATGTATATATGCTATATATATATCTATATATATCCACATATATGTATCCATAGATACATATATGTATATATATATATACTAATATATATATATATATATATATATATATATATATATATATTATATATATATATATATATATGGTACATATACATATATATAATATATATAAAAAAAGCACAAACAAACATTAGGCACAATGCATGCATATAATAATATATGTATGGTGCATACAATATTATAATATGGCCATTATTGTTATATTATATATATTATTATTATATGTATATATGCATATGTATATATATGGCGTTATATTATATGTATGTTGGCCATTAACATATTATTATTACATATTGTATATATATTATGCATACATATTATTATACATATGGCTATTGTATTACATATATGCATACATACATATATGTCTATTATATCATACATATATATATCCATACATATTATTATTATGCACAAACATTATTATTAGATGTTTATACATATATTACATGCATACATATTATTATTATTATTATTATTATAATACAATATATTATTAATACATGGCATAATACACATATATTTTATTGGCATGTATTACTATATGAACATATGGCATTTCATGCATATATTGTATTATATGACATATATGCATATATTATGGTATGTATATATTGGCCACATTATTATTACATGCATAATATGCATATATCATATTATATATATATTATTGCATATACATATTATATATTACATATTATATATGCACATACATTATATATTTATGCATTTTAATCGTGCACATGCATACATATACCATGTACATGCATCCATACCACATGCCGTGCACGCACGCATAGATACAATAATACGCAAACAATATATTACACAAATTGAGCTATATATATATGTATTATTATTATATATTAATATATTATTATTATTATTATTATTAGCATATTATTATTATTATATTATTATTATATATACATACGCAAGACCATACATGTACATATCCATATTCTTTTTTTGCACACCTTTTTATACTGATATCCGTATTGATCTGTAAAACCATATATATATATATGTATATATACATATATACATTATATATATTATTATTATTATATATTATATATATTATACATATATTATTATATAATATATATATACGCATCCATATATATATGTATATATGGCATGTATATTATATGTCATTTTATTATTATATTATATATATATATATATATCTGTAATATATATATATATATATATATATCATTCATTTTATTTTACGATACATATATCCGTATATATTCCCTACTTTTTGTGCATATTTTTTTTACATTGATGCTTGTATTGATATTTATAGTGATTTGTATATCTATATAGCTGGACATATACATGCATATAATAAAAAAACAGCTTATATATATATATATATACATATATATATAACTATATATGTGCATGCTATGTATATACAAAAATATGTGTAGCATATAAATCTGTGTATATCTATATTCTTTGTGTATATTTTTTATAATAGAATTGATATTGATTTGTATATCTATATAGCCATACATGTATACATATATATTTTCATATATTATCACACACACACACACACACACACACACATCACACATATCACACACACACACACACACACACAATATCATCACAACATATATATATATATATATATATATATATATATATATATATATATATAAATATTTATTTCTATTTATTTCTACTTCTACTTCTACTTCTATTTATGTGTACAATTTTTTAATTTATTCATATCGATATCAATATCGATATTGATATGTAAGTATCTAGATAAATGTGTGTAAATTGTTTATAATCTCATTCACTTTCTCACTTGCTTAGTGTTTTAGTATTGCAATGTTCTTAGCGCATTGATGCCCGGGCATCTTGCATACTCATATACAGTATTTGTCACTTCCTTTTAGATTGCCCCGGAGTATTTCAGATGTTTCATTTAATGTGATATCCTCCATAAACCGGTACCGAGTTGCTAGAGATTCTAGACGCATGAATGCACTTCATATTCCACGAATGTGTGTGTACGTGCAACTTGGATTCGCACATTCATTTGAATATATCGTTTACCTCTATTTCTATAAAACCACTACAATATATATATCTATATACTATGGTTCCTGTATATGCCCAGATAATGCACCTGTACAGATTCTACATGGGTATTCTCTACAGATCTCTAATACAATACGATCTTTATTACAATATCTCACATGTAACCCCAGGCGCACAATCATGGAGCTCGTCATCGCTACCGTTTCGTAGTGATGGTACTCGGGCGGTCGGGGCTGGGCAAGTCTACATTTGTGGACTCTCTCTTTGCCCACAACTTTCAGAGAGAGCCTATTGACAAGAATGCCACCGCTCCTTATATTCGTACAGTCACGCGTAAGTTGTGTGTTGTATTGGGTACTCAGTGTTGATATGTGTGTTGATATACTTACAAAGTCACTCGTGTGTATGTGTGTGTGTACTGTGTGTGTGTTGTGGGTTTCTGTGGTGATATGCGTTTTATTATACTCGCACAGTCACTCGTGTTGTGTGTGTGTGTGTGTGCTGTGAGTGTCGGTGGTGACAGATGTGATTTTATCTTTGCATCGTCACGCGTCAGTCGAGCGTGTATTTGTGTGCGTGTGTGAATGTCTGGTGATATGTGTGTATGAGTTAGCGTTCCTGTGGCTGAAGATACTTTCCTTTCTCTCTGTCTATTACTTGTGTACTACACACGATATGCGGAATAATATCTCATTGGCCTACACTCAAATAGTAATATATCTATCGTTGCTACGCTGAAGGTCAGCGCGTACGTATATGGGTATGTGCTGTACGTTTTGATAGTCCCATGTTATAAAAGCCGCCTCTGTGTGATACCTCATTTTTTACGTTTATTTAGTTCTTAAAGTGGTTGAGCAAACCGCGGATCCATTCCAATTGCACAGTTGGTCAGTATACGTTACCTTTCAATTGATCCTGTTGTTCCATGTAGTACTGCTTGATATATATATATATATATATATACTTATATTATAGTGAACTGAATACCTTCGTGATCTGCGCACTGTTGGCTCCTCACATGCAACTCATGGCGTATTGTCATAACCAATATATACCTGGTTTTACTCTAAATGTCGCGCCCCACTGTCTCTGATCTAGAGGACATGGAGGAACGTGGTGTAAATCTCAAGCTAACGGTTGTGGACACACCCGGATACGGCGACTTCATCGACAACACAGGCGCACACAACTGTGCTAAGGACTACGTGCAGAGCCAGTTCAAGCGTTTTCTCTCTCAGGTACTGAGTCATATATATATATATATATACTGATAATATTAGTGACCAAGTGTATAGGGAGATACCACATACCAGAGGGCTGTCTCGATGGTATTACTGATATACCAGATACACTAACAGGGTGTCAGATGAATGTCATTTGGTTGTTGACACAGTGTCTACTACGTAACCTTCGGTAGTCCGTCTCTCCATGTACTTCAGATTGTGTTCGGATTTTGTACGTCCGTTTAATTTCGATATCTTATCTCCTACATGTGCATTGTTATGGTTAGACTATCTTTTCAGCCTCGAGTTAGGGTTTAGGGTTTTATACGGGGAAGGTCTCGCAGTCCAGTACTCAACGAGGGACTCAGTGCCGGTTTCAAATACATGACATGCTAGCTCCGAGTTCTGATACACTATCGACCACTAACTAGCTTGCAATTTCCTTCTGCCACAACTGTACTTGTACACGCACTCACGCGCTCACGCGATGCATAGTTACATGCTGCGAGAAACTCTCTTTCTCTGAATGCTTACGAATTCAAAAGTCTCTCTTTATGTCTGCTCCGGACACATCTTTTGAATATATTAAGTAACCTCAGAACACAACCTTTGTTTCTTGGGATTTAGTGTTTTAGGGTCTGATGAGTTCGACTACTTACCCAGTGTTACACTCGTTCCTTCCTAAAGGAAAAAAAAGACTCAAACGCTTTATTATTGCTATTTCCGAGAGGGCAGGAAATGGCGCCAAAACGAGGCCGTGTGTCGGATACGCGAGTGCATGCATGCATCTACTTCATCTCCCCAAACGCTCGTGGACTGTCTCCGTTGGACATCGCCACCATGACAAGTCTACAGGATATGGTATGATGCGTGCATGTTTAAGTTTATGTGTGTATATGTGTCCCGTTCTCATTTGCAATGGTATATATATATATATATATATATATATATATACATGAATATATATATAATATATATATATATACATGAATATATATATATATATATATATATATATATATATATATATATAATAGGAGATATATAAATACTGTCTGTATATTTGCATGTAATTATACCGTATGTTGCGACAATGCATATGGATGTGTGTGAGTGCGTGATGTTTATCTCTCTTAACGCCACTGAGGGTTGTTGCATTTGGGTATCGGCACTATGGCCAATCTGCAGAACATGGAATAGTATTCATATATGTTTATAATTTGTGTGTATATCTACCTTTCAATTCCGATATTTATACCTATATACATATAGTATATGTGTATATCTACCTTTCAATTCCGATATTTATACCTAAATACATATAGTGTATGTGTGTATATATATATCGTATGTATGTATTTACATGTCACGTATGTGTTTGTATATGTCATGTATATGTATATATATAAAATGATAGTGTGAGAATCTGTGCTATCTATATCTACATACAGTATTTATATGTCACGTATATATATATATAAGATAGTGCAAGAATCGGTATACATCTCTCCCAAGGCATTTACGTAAAAAGTATACCACTATACTTTTCCGTTGTAATCGTTCCAGTCACTCTCCATTACCACCAGAGGTGTACCAGACTACAGCAAAAAATACCATTATACGAACAGACATATCTACTTTATCAAATGTGTCTCACCACTGCCATCCGCAGGTGAACGTGTATTTATATATACACACACATATATATATATATATATATATACATATATATTCGCGTGCTCACGCAGTCCTTTGCTTGTTGCGTACAGGTGAACATAATTCCCGTGATCGGTAAATCGGACACACTGACAGTCGATGAGCGTCACAGCCTTAAGCTTGCCATAAACCGAGACCTCCAGAGAGCGGGCATCAGGCCTTTCGATCCGTATGAGTTGTAAGTGTTTCATCTCAAGAGGAAATGTGCACGTTTCCAGTTGGCGTTTTCAGCAGGCTGGTAGGTAGATGGTTCACTATTTCGGATTGTCTTATGTACAAGACATATAAGAGAACGGGCCTTGGTAGGTAGATGGCTCATTATTCCGGATTGTCTGATGTACAAGATATATAAGAAAACGGGCCTATTATTAGGTCTAAATATTGATAGTACATCAACACATATACATACTGTGTGTATGTTTATGTGTATGCCTATGTACATGTTGCTACATGCACCGAGGGGTCTTTTGGGGTTTAGGGTTTAAGGTCTTTAGACCCTATCGTATGCCTGTGTATAAGACAGTATACTGCACGCAGATGATAGCCATGGGGTGAGTGCCAATAGCAACTTTCTACGCAATGTTAGGTGTTATGCATTGTGCATGTACTGTTAAGTAATGTAATAATTGGTATACATTGGTTAAGAAATAGACCGACCTGGCCTAATATCAATATAAACTTACATACTCTTTTTATGTACGCTCACACGTACATATACACTTTTGCACTTACACATACGCACATACACACATAAACGTGCACATACATATACACTTTTACTTATACATACGCATACACGTACATATACATATACATATACACGTACATATTCATATACACATACTTATACATTTAACCGAGCAGTCAACTTTATTTCAATATACACTTGTACCTATTACAGTGTACTGCCCGCGGACGACAGCGATGATGACAGCGCCGATGAAAGCCAGTCAGTGGCAGCGAATGCGGCGAATGAGGGCGAAAAAGAGGACTACAAACAACACATCCCATTCGCCATTACATCGTCTCGTGACAAGTACGAGCTCAACGGACGGACGGTATGTATAATTTCATATGTAATAAATACAGATATATATGTCTCTCTCTCACTCTGTGTGTGTGGGTGTGGGTGTGTGCGTGCAGATGACTGTTCCTGTGTGCAGGTCTATCAGCAGTTGGGTATAACATTCAGCTTGCGGGAGAAAGTGCCGCTATTGAGGATAGCCGAGGAATGGACTCTTTAGTGATATCTAACATTTATATATATATATATTTTATACATATATATGTATATATGCACATATAACTTATACAGGTACGGGGTCGTAAATACGAATGGGGAATGGTGGAAATGGACAACGAATCCCATTCAGACTTCATCCATCTGCGAAATTTGGTACTGCGGCAACACATGAATGTAAGTGCCCTCCATATACGCGAGAGAGAAATTAAGTATACATACATGTACAAATGTTCATATGTGCTATTTATCTATATATACAGGTATAAATTCTACCTGTTATATATATATATACTTGATACCTGTTATTGATCTCTATATACATGTGCCAAATACACCAACAAGACATACATACATATGCGAAGCTCACACTTTCTAACTATCATTGCAAGCTACGCAAACACAATGTTAACCGACTCGATAGGGAAGCCATTAATGTATAAGAGAAATACTATGTGATAATATACTATTGTATATTTTTATTGTGATGTCATAAATAGGCAGAACCATGCACTCGACGTACAAGTACTCGATGCGGTATCGGTAGCTCTCATACAACATCTCGATGTAGACGCATGCAACGTTAGACACCGGAATATGGAGAATAAGCAGTTGACTAGGTAATGCACTGGTATATAACTTTTAGTAGTATACGCCATGTATATATATATATATATATGTGTGTGTGTATATATATATATACATGGGGTATACTACTAAAGTTCTCTATATATCTATATATATGACTAGGTTATGCACTGGTATATAACTTTTAGTAGTATACGCCATATATATATATATATATTCGACTATGGCCACTTGTCAATCTGCTGTAGTATGCGCATTATACTGTTAAGTAAGGAATCTATTTTCGCCCCTATTCAACGCCAAATGAGTGCGCCCAAATGCTATGCAGAAAATTGTGAAGGATTCCACGTTCAAGAGTTTCTTTCATACACAAGTCGTATCACATCGTAGCCTCCGGCAATACAATACAATCTTTTAGCAATACAGATAGTAAACAGACTAACAGATCCACTACAATATAATACTAACGCCTCCCCACAAACGCCCAGGATCTCATCACCACGACTAACTACATACACTACGAGAAGTATAGAGAGTTGGTATTGAGCAAAGCCCTGGGCAAGAGCACCATCTCCATCCCCGCACCCACTCCGCAGAAACGGGCCATGGTCCGAAGTGGGAACGAATAGGTGCATGGTTCTATTTTTAGATCAGCTCGTCTATTTTTAGATCTGTACGGTTCAGATCAGCTCGTACGGCTGACTAGCTTCACATCGGTGCTTCCTTCCACACCAGTATTTGCATATACCGTGGAAACCAGTGCAATCATACGAAGTGGAATAGGGCAGAGAAATGGATTACGGATGAGCTTTCTGAGTAGAGTCTCGGGAGCGCTGGGCCCGGCCCGTTGCCTAGTAACCGTTAAACCCAACGCTCATGGCGTACGATGTAGGATGCAATACGTAAGCGAATACATACATATCCAAATTTTGGTCAGACAAATTTCCACATTCCACAATGTGCACATTTTTAAAAAATATATTCACACATCGATTATTGGACGAATATAAATCCCTTTGTCTGCTGACTTTTGGTAAAACAAAAATCTTTATTTTAAGAAGAGACATTGTTTTCAAAAAATCTAATACTCTTTTGCAGTTGACTCATAGTAACGGTTAATCATTGGTCTTTGAAATCACTCATAACTCCTGATATGAAGTCGAACCGTAGTTAAAGTCCAATGCACAGATACGAGATCAATGTTATGTTGATTGCTGGCCCCTTGCGCTGCTAGCTGCCTGACGCCTCTGGGGAAAGAAAATAAATAAATAATAGAAACTACAGAAAAATTATGATATAGTGCAGGGAGGTCTGAGCCCTGAGGCGCACTCACAGTAAATATTTGCAGTTGCCTTTTAAAAAAAAAATGAAGTTAGGATAGTCGGCCAAATGTGTTTTTCAGAACAAACTGCGAATTTGCGAATTACACACCGAAAAAAATGATTTCGCAAAAGCGGGATACATGGTGGGATTAGGCTGGTTGAGAAGCCATCAAAATTTCCAGCCATTTTTAAAGTGGCCAATATATGGACCTGGGGCGGCCAACATTGGCACTGCCCATGCCCACATGTCTCAGAACTGATCACAGTACGTCTTTTGATAGTAGAAGTCTATACTACAGAAAAGATAACATGTTACAATGCGAGATCTGTCCATACAAAATGGATGTTGTTTTAATTAAAGCTGTCTCCGGGTTATAGTAAAAAAGAAAACAGTATTTGAACTTCTGCTGGCTCATTTCTTATTAGCCATCTCGGCAGTGACTATTTCATACACATTCTCAGGTACACGTCGATGAGAAGTATATTTCTTTTTCGTAAACGCTGCAAGTTGCAGAGTAAGATCTTTATGCTGGCAATCGAGGTAACGATAGGCACCCCTCACAAAGTATCTAATTGTATCCAGTTTAACATTGTTCAGAGCTTCGATGACATGTTTTTGAAGGCCTGCCCACGTATCATCGCATATTTCTCGCACCTCAAACTTGACTCGACCCCATTATCGCTCGATGGGGTTGCACTCGCAGTGGAACTTCGGTAGAAATACACATATGTATTATCAATACTACTGGGCTGCACTGAACTCAATATCAATACTTCTGTGATTGCGCACTGAACTCAAGGATAGCGTTAATGTGCGTGTCACACACATAATTTTTCTTTTCGGCCTGAAAGAATAACAATATCAATATTTTGACAATTCGACAGATTATATAAATGACCGGGCGTGACTTGTATCACAATATCGATTTTGGACTATTATGATAACGTCATATGGTGCAGTTGCTTGAAAATGCTCCACCCAAAAAAAAACTGAAAGTCGATTTACACATTGAAGAATTTCGAAATCTCAAAATCGGGGTTCGCAGTGTTAATTGTTTTAAGGCAGTTTAAGGCATGTACAACAATCATCACAACATGTGTCTACCGTTTTCTTGTTGTAGTCGCCATGAACTGGCACTTTACGTCCTTTACCTTCATCTCTTAATTGCCGTCTTTGATGGCATCGTATATTATAAGGCATATGACTACAAACGTATGTATGACCACTACTATAGCGATCGGTGCCAGTTATGAGGGTCACATGGATTACACACTAAAATGCACTTTTAGGCCTGATGGAATGATGTTTTGAAAGTTGTGACACTTCGACAGACCTTAGAGGTGACCGGGCTTGTCGATTTCTGACCTCAAAAGTCCAAAATTTGCACTGGAAGGGTACATACTAAGAAAGCGGCCAATATTTTCAAATTTTGTCACAATTCAATTTTGAACCAAGTGTAAAATCCAAAAAGTGCCCCGGTGATTTTCTTAGGGTCATTGTGAGCATTTTTCGCAATCAAACTCTCGAATCGGGTCCGTATTTGATCCCATGCCCCCTGTCACAAAAGGTGATATGGTGGAATACCTTTTTTTTAAAGCAACTGCACCATCCAACTTTTTTTTCAGATTGAGAACAGGAGTATAAAAGCCCTTCTGTCTGATAAATCTCATATTTTAACTTTACAACAAAATCACTGGTCACATTCACAATCAGTGATCAGGGTCCAGCAGGTCTGCGCAATGCGCTCGATGAATCTCAGAATCTACTGTGACAGATGCAAAAAAAATGAAAAGGGCTGTAAATTTTGAAATTTGATCTCAAACGGGGCAAAAACTGTGAGATCTCAAGTATTATGTACTCTCCTTTAATTTTATTTCCAAACATTCCAGGCTTCTATCAAGTTCCAGACTTCCAGGTATGTATTTTAGTAATTTTACACTTTAGTATTTATGTACAGTGGATGTAAATATATTATGTATGTTATAACCAGTTACATACATATTTTTTAAAGAGAATAGTAAATACTCAGTGGGTTGAAAATTTAAACCTTTTTTAAAACAAAAAAGAGCTAAAGCATTTTTGCTAAAAGATGTCGGAGACAAATTCAAAATTGAGAATTGCCTGGTTTTTTAATATATATATATATATATATATGCATACATAGTGTTCGCTCGCTGAATTGTCATTGGCTTTTGACCGCAACATCTCTTAACTACTATGCAGGAGAGAGTGATTAGAGTACATAGTATACTCTGGTAGTCCTCTCTCACTCTGTTTAGTTGTTACTCTCTCTCTCTCTCTCTGACTTCTCTACTCTCTCTATCACAAAAGAGAGAGAAGATCAGAAGAATAGTAGAGTAGACAGAGAGCGAGAGAGAGAGAGAGAGACAGAGTCACAGAGAGTATGTAGTATGTACATCAGTACATATGTCATTTAGTCATTTACCAGACAGTACTCGTGTCTGAAGTCTCGCCAGACGGTCACGGCAAACCCTAAGCAAACTTACACATAAATGGAATAAAAAATACAAACCAAAATGCCAAAAACACCGGCGTAAGGTAGTCTGTCATATTTATTTACTATTGTTGCTTTATGACTTATGTGTATGATACAGTACCTAGCTTGACGTCTTTACCTCTTGTTTATAAATGAGCTTGTTCGATCGTCCTTTTTATTCCGAAAATCATACCCTGCATTTTTTTTTTTTAAATAGATTAGTCACGAAAACTCAATATGTACTGAACACAGTGAACAGGGAGACATTGAAAAAGAAAAAAAAATACTAAATATATTTAGCATCGCCATCAGGCCGGACAGCCATCAGTTCTTCTTATGTCAACGGTCAAGTCGTGGTACACTCTCGAGTGTCACAGCTGGAAAGGCTCGACGGACTGATACTGATTGATGATCGTCTGATACAGACTTACAGTCGATCAATATGACAATAAATGATGTGTAATGACCGATTTTGTTTTGTACTTTTTATTTTATCGTTTGCAATGCGGGCTGCGGCATTCCATGCTTTCGAGTACTGATAGTAGCCTTCGAGAGTGACAGCGAGTAGTACTAATAGTCGGACTAGATCATTTCACATTTGGTTTGAAAAGTCGTTCAATTGACATGTGCTAAACCGCTTTCTAGGCGGTTCGAATGTGTTACTTTGGTTTAGCCACCGGAGAGGGTCCGAATACCAGGAGGGGGGGGAATTTTGACCTACAATTTTGTCCTGACCCCTATTTGTACCCATAAGGTTTCATGCCGGATTGGGTCTCAAATTCTCAATACTCAAAAAAGTACGTTTTCTCAATTTGAACTCAACTAAAAGCCAATATGAAGGCAATTCAAAGCCAATATGGAGACAATTTAAAGCCGATTTGAAGCCAATGTGAAGCCAATATGAAGCCAATCTAAAGCCAACTAAAAGCCAATATCAAGCCAATTTCGCCCAAAATGAACCCAACAACGGAAAGCCTAAATGTATAGTCATCAGTTTTGAATATCGTACTCAGAACTGTGCAATTTTTACGTATGATTTTTTTAGTGTGGCAGTCCAAAGCAGGCCCATATATGTCGAAAATATACCTGAAGTTAAAAGCCACACATGCACTCGAAGTCCCAAACTAAACCAAAGTAGCACATAATATAGACAATTGTTTAAAAAAAATCATCATGAGTATAGAGTATAGACAACCAAGAGAATTCAAGAGATTCAGAGGCCCACTATATGTAAGACGAAATGGCATTTGCCATTGATATTATCACATTACTATGGCATGTCGCACTTCAGAGCTGAAATTCATCTGGGAGCTAATGATTTTGGACCAAGTTCCATTGTGAACTTCCAGGGGTGTGAACTGTGAACGTCACGAAATCAGGAAAATGGGTGTCCTTTTTTTTATAAAGAACAGATTTAATAATTGGATGTACCCTATACTACTAGAGAATGCCTTCTATTTCACAGACTTCATAGTGAATATCGAGATTTAAATCGGATATTGAAATAAGTAGCATATATTTACCTAATCAATGTGTAAAATAATAACAGTTGTATGTAAATATACTCTCTCTAGTCACTTTAAAAAACTATATCTTTGGTCAGAAAAAACAGAGACAAACGCACAGGAGACCGACTCGGCCGTCAACTACGTGAGAAGCTGCAGCCCGCAAGTGATGCAAGAAAAACACCGCCTTGGATTGTGAATGACCAATGTGAACACGAGACTGTGTAGTAGTCTTGACAACGTGCCAAGTGGAAGTCACTCTTCTAGAAATAACAATGCAGCATATTTTCTTTTTAAAAAGCCTTTTCAATCTAACATGAATTTTATATCTTGTAATTTCTCGTTCTACTCTCAACTTAGATAGTTCTCTTCAGAGACAGCGCAGCGGTAGAAGTAGGGTATCGATTCTTGTAGATATCTCATATTAGGTATATATGAAGGAAGCGAGAAAGAGTTGGCTTATTAAATCCATGCACGAGATATTGCGTGATTTTCCATTTTCCTCAGTTGTTGAACAATTCTTTATAGCATGACGGGGTACACTCATAAACGCTTGCTCTACGCATACGTTGCATTCTTGGCTGCGAGAGTGGTATGCGCAGATTTTCCGAAGCTAAGGGACTTTGAAAACTCAGTGATAGACAAGTCAGGCACCACTAACAAAGATATTTCTTTAGCTGAAGCCAAAAAGCCCATCACCGACACAAGTTTAATTGAAAATGTGTATTCCACGCTCGTTGAAACGTTAACTGTTACCGTCACGTATGTAGTAGGTAATGAATGTGCCATTGACAATATTCAATGCAGCACAGTTGAAATTTATTGGAGTGGAGAGATACTGCGGCACAGCGCATCGTTGCTGACCTCACCGAAAAAGCCTGTAGCAACGGCCCATGTCACCCTGACAGTATCTCGCTCGTCGACAAATACCTTTCACCTGGTATTGACGTGTCCCTACATCTAACGTCGACGACTACGTTAGTTCTTACAATATGCGATGCTGCATGTCTGCAAGGGTTTGAAAGCGCATTATTACAAGCTATATCACCGATTGGATCGGACGAGAGTTTGAAAGGTATAGTTGGCACATCACTATTCAATGTAGGCAGAGCATGGGCAGGAGCTCCTTGCAGCGAGGGTAACACCATCCCAGGTTGTATTAATTACGCCTGCTTTGGTGACACGTCTGTCTGTTTGCAATGCGATGTGAATATGGTCCCTAATTCAAATGGTACAAATTGTGAGCATGTGGTTGGAGGTTGCCCCGAGTCTATAGGGTGCCAGCTGCATAACTTGATCAATTTCTGCGGGCCATCTTCTATTTACAATGGTCTAGTGGATTACACGTCGCCAGTTGTGGCCGTTTGTCCTCTCGCGCAATGTTGCTTTCCAGAGACTTCAAAACTATCACTGTTAGGTTTTTCACCATGCGATACCCCGTGTCCTGATGAACCAGAGCCACAAGCTATTGAAAACTGCTTTCAAACACGCATGGAGGGCGACCTGATGCTATGTGTGCAATGTGATCCTGCCTACATTCCTAGTGTACTCGGCACAACTTGCGACTTATATATTGGAGGATGTCGCAGTGGGTCAGGATGTAACTACACATTGGGGAGTTTTTTGCGGACCGTCAGGGATTTATCTAGGCGTTGAGAACGGCTACAACACAACGATCGTACCTGTATGCCCGATAGAGCACTGTTGTCAACCACAAACAAGCACAATCGGTGTCAACTTTACGATTTGTGACCAGAGTTGTGTTGTGGAGACTGAAGAAGAAGAAACACTGTCTTCAAATAATTGTCTAGTATTCGGACAATCACAAGGCCTGTCCGTGTGTTTGCAATGTGATGCAAATATGGTGCCCAATTCATCTGGCCGTAAATGTGTCGAACAAGTCGGTGGATGTGCATTTGCAGCTGGATGTGCCAGTACAGACACCCATTGCACCCCTGGAGATTTACTTGAGGGAGGTCTCGATTTCAGTACACCCATAGTTGCCACATGCCCTGTAGAAAACTGCTGTCATGATACGGTATCGTCGATTGAGGGTTTCACCGACTGTTCTGAGCCATGTCCGGAAGACGATCCTACAATTGGTGTGTCCAGACTTCGTCATTCCAGTATATTTGTATTCTGTGATTGTCATGTCTTGGCTATGTGTCTAGTGGCTTTCGAGTTGCGCCAAAAGATACCTGGTGGAGTATTTAGTTTTGGATGGTATTTTTAAAAAGATTTGTAACAGCAATCAATTGGCTCGAAAAGTATTTTTTTTTAAATTCATACATATACAATGTGCGACGTACAGGCAATGATTAAAAGAATGCACATACATGCGCATATGTATTGGATATAACATCCAATTACAGAATTCGTTGTGT
>LUCW03001151.1:15000-16467 GCA_001586965.3 Sphaeroforma sirkka | reverse complement strand
CCCAAACTGAAGATATCGACCTTTGAGGTGTATTTGCCGCCTGTGCGTATCGTCGATCAGTTCAGTTTATCAATAGATTTGATCTGATTAGAGATATCGCGCTTTTTCAGATTTGTCTACAAATACGTTTGATTCGATTTTGTTGTTTACTTTTTTCCCAGCGTAGCATATAAATAGATATAACTTGGGTTGATATATCGAACCTTCATTACCACTATGCATGTAGACGTGAGAGATTGTGAGGTTTTGAAACATATCAATCACTATTACTAAACCGTCAGATTATTCTACACACTATGGCACGATAAAAGACATAAAGAAACCACAAATGCTTATTATATCGCAGAATATACACACAACCACTACAACACATACATTAGAATCTCTGTATATACCTATCACTAACTCACTAACATTATCACAACTAAAAACATCGTACATACTATATTATATATATATATATATATATATATATATATATATATATATATATATATATATATATATATATATATATATATATATATATATATATATATATATGTATGTATGTATATATATGTATATATATATATATATATATATATATATATATATATATATATATATATATATATATATATAATAATAATATATATACATACATATCCATACATGTTATGCATACATGCATGCATGCATACATGCGTTACATTGTACGTGCATTGCATGCACGTACGTACATACGTACACACATGCACATGCATGCCACATACATTGTACGCATGTATTACGTACATACATATGTACACATACATTACGTACACGCATACGTACGTACATGCATACGTACGTACGTACGTACGTACATACATACATACATACACGTACGTACGTACGCCACATACATACATACCATACGTACATACATACATTGCATACATACATACATACATACATACATACATACATACATACATACATACATACATACATACATACATACATACATACATACATACATACATACATAAATACATACATTCATACATACATATATATATATATATATATATATATAGACGGATTACTTACTCTGCAGCTGCTCGGCGGGAGCATACGAGGTTGTGCCCACACCGGTGGTGAAATCAGTTGGGTATGCTGTACTGGTCGACTGACCAACAAATTCTGATTTGTGGTCGCGAATATGGAAGTACAAGATTTGAGTTATGGTCGAACGTTGCGTAGAGTTAGTATCAATTTGGTGGTTGTTCGGATGTAAATATGTAATAGAAACTTTACGATAGGTATGCACACGTCCATGTTATTGAACAGAGATAAGTCAACATGGTCGTGGCGCACGAACAAACGAAACGTATACGTGAGGTTGTAAGTGTGGATATATATATATATATATATACTTATATATATAAATATATACATATATACATATATATATATATATATATATATATATGAGGAAATTGA
>LUCW03001151.1:7500-10000 GCA_001586965.3 Sphaeroforma sirkka | reverse complement strand
CGCCCCTTTCAATGTGAGCGGGTATGTCTCATTCCCTGTGTGTATGTGCGTGTGTGTGCTACCCGCTGTGTTCATTGTGTGGTCTGTCTGAAATAGATTAAAACCGATTACACTGTGGAACGGTAGGTTAGTAGACGCTTCGTCATTGGAGCCTTGGCTGTCGCTATCTGTACTACACTGAGACATATAATCCGAGGACATTGAGCCCACATTTTTCGACGTCTGGATTAGCGTTGGGGTATTTCGCGATACCTGAATGTTATGTTGGTGTCCAGAACATAATTTGTGTATTAAGTATATCAGAATCTGTTAACGTGTATGTGCGACATGTATATTTCATAGTAGTCGGTTCTAAATATATATATATCTATATCTATATCTATATCTAAATATATATATATATATATATATATATATATATATATATATATATATATATATATATATATATAATGAAGATATCCCCAAACAATGGCTTACTTTGTCTGGCAGGTGTTCAACTGATGGCAAGGCGACCACCTTCGCCTGTGACATCCACATGTCAATCTCGGCGTCAGACTGTCTATGGGCTGTGGAATGAAGTTGTGTTCAAGCCGTAGTTTAAGCGAATTGGAGGGCAGCAAATCATCAGGCAGCGATGGAAGAAATGTGGCGAGTGTTTACACAGCGGATAAAAATTTGGTCTCAATACACCCTCTCTTTCAATGTGATAAATATCAAAAAAAGCACAGATTAGCATCTCAAAAATTACTTTCTGTTCCGAATTCAAAATTTGATAATAATGCAGAATTTCTAGTCAGACAAAATGCTTGATGAATAGTGAGCTCTCGGAGAAAATATCAAAACACACACTGTTATGACATGTCCGAAATGTATTTCGTGACAACAATAATAACGTTCAGAATGTCATGCAAGAGATAAACGTGTATACATAGTGAATATCATGGATGTATGTGAAGGTATTAGTAATTCAATATTTATACACAAATTTCAATACAATATCTATATATATATATATATATATGTGTGTGTGTGTGTGTGTGTGTGTGTATATATATATATATATATATATATATATATATATATATATATATATATATATATATATATATATAAGTATATGTATATATATATATATCTATATACATACATAAATATATATATATACGGACACATGCTGTCCCAATCCAATACATAAGCATACTGTACCAACCAATATATATGGACAAATGCTGTGCCAACCCAATATATGTGGACACATGCCAACTCAGCCCAACACACAATATATACAGACTCAGACTATCCCAACCAAAATATACGGACTCAGCCCAATATATATGGATACATGCTTGGTCAACCCAATATATACAGATACAGACTGACCCAACCCAATATATACGGACACATTCTGTCTCAACCCAGCCATAGGCTTAACTAAACCCGAAATGTAGGCTTGCGCCCCGCATGCACCCAATAGGATGTCGATATAAAGACTAAGTTTGAAACACCGCTCCTTGTCGTCCATGATCGTCGAACTACATACCAGCACTCAGACGTTCCCGATATCTGCCGAAACTCGGCCTAGAATTATCAACAAAATTTGAATTTCGTCGTCCAAATTCGGAAGAGGAACAACTCATATCGAAAATATCGTACGAATCTGGTTCATATCTGTACGCCCTCGCCTCCTCTGTGGTAACCTTCAGCACTGCATCGATATCACTGCGGTTCCCATGTAGATAAGAGTATGGATATGAATATATATGTACATAAAGATAGAACCATGTATGTACATCATACGCTATTGTATAACGAGAACCATGCCCAAACTTGACATCGGTATTCTCCTGTTCAAAACATACAACTCACCTCATCGATAATCAATATATATATATATATATATATATAGACCTAGATATATATATATACATAAATATATATATATATATATATATACAAACACACACACACATATATATATATATATATATATGTGTGTGTCTGTGTGTCTGTGTCTGTGTGCGTGTGTGCGTGTGTGTGTGTGTGTGTGTGTGTGTGTGTGTGTGTGTGTGTCCATCCACACATACATCGTACACACCTATATGTGTGTATATAACAACCTCAACTTTACTCACCTATCATCGTTGACGAAGAACGCCAACGCCGCGTCCACTCTTGCCGCATCGTCTCTACACACGCTGTCAGTTGATACATGTACATCCATAAACTGGGATGTATGTGCCCTTTCCAGGCCTGAATCAAGGCTGTACACACTGTCCGGACTGTCACTCGACGATCCTGAATGGACTTCCATGCAGTGGGGCATATGTACCGCAGCAGCTTGGTATGTATTCCCATGCATGTCAATAGAGCCCGATATCTGTGCACTTATGAACTGGCTCGTGTTTGCCTCCACACAGTGATGCAGGTGTGCGTGCGGGTCTGGGTGGTGTGCAGTCGGATGGTTGCCATGGAAACTGTCACCTCTGTCCTCATCAAT
>LUCW03001151.1:0-2500 GCA_001586965.3 Sphaeroforma sirkka | reverse complement strand
ATATATATATATATATATATATGTATATATATATATATATATATATATATATATATATATATATATATATGTATATATATACATATATATATATATATATATATATATATATATATATATATATATATATATATATATATATATATATATATATAATATATATATATATATATATATATATATATATATATATATATATATATAATATGTACGTATATAAGGCTTTATGTATGTGTATATATACATATATATATATATATATATATATATATATATATATGTAGAGTTGAACCACTAACATAGACCTCTATGTAAAATGTCTAAGCCCACATACCATCGGTGTTCGTATTCTTCCGTCGTCGTGTGCGCTGCTTGCGGTGTTTCCTATAACCGTCATCGTAGTCAAACTCCATCCACGCCGAATGGTACCGCACTACATTTCTGTGGGCGTCTAAGCGAGCATGCCCCTTGACCTCTCGTAAGGCTTTAAGCACCTACACATCGTGAATTAAACTATTGATATGATATACAATCAAATATAATATTATGTATTACAATATATTACATGAAATTGTCTAAAGTTTTGAGCACCTACACACCGCGACTTAACACATAAATATAATAACATACAATGCAATATATGATAAAATCTGTTTTATAGAATTGTCCACCTACAGATCGTCAAATTAAATTTAGACTATTGATATGATTGAAAACACAAAGTTGATTCAGGCTTTGATCACATAAACAACGTGAATTAACATACTAATATAGTATATATACATATATATATATATATATATATGTGTGTGTGTGTGTGTGTGTGTGTGTGTGTGTGTGTGTGTGTTTAGATATATATACATATGATAAACTACAAATTAATTGTACTTATTTATGAATGCGTCAAAATACCTCATCCGGTTGTGACTCGTCCAATCGGATCTTCTTGACCGCATACACCGTACCGTCAAGTTTGTTCATTACCCTGAACACCGACCCATACGCACCCTTCCCCAAACGATTCAATTCATAGAAGTCCTGTCGGTATCGTGAGCTGAGCCCATTCACAAACGACGGCTGCGGCGTTGCCATGGCAACGGGCGGTTGGGGTGCGAGGAACCCCACGGCATTGCCTGGGCTGCTTAAGCGGTTGCTCCACATGAGCTGATTGGTTGATTCGTACGGATGTACACTATACAGCGCCAGTTGCGGTGACGTACTACTGCCCCGGCTGTGGGAGGGGAGACTGTTCCTCCTGCTCAAGAATAATGTCCAATTGAAAAGATGTTTGCTACGTACGTGAGTAGAAAACAATACTCTACGTGGAGCTAGTGTCTGTATGCATACGTGACGAATGGCATTCTATCTGGAAAGTAATTGTTTACTCAAATTACGGGGAAGACACACTGAGTCTCGGCACAACTATACATGGCGAACGAAATTCTATGTGAGTGTGGTTTGTATACTCAAAATACAAGGACGGTACTCTTAAGTCTCGGTATATGGCATAGCTAGACAACTCTCAGCAGGTATAAAGATACCCACCCAGGCAATACACCCGTCTACTCCGAAGCAAATACAAGTGCACTAAAAAATATCATCGTATGAACAATCCACATTGAAAACTGCGCCATCTAATCACATAGGCCGCCATGTGAGCGATTACTTGGTACAACATCCTAGCCACACACTATGTTACAAACTACCAAGGACATATACTGATATGTCAACACACGTATCTTAGACACACACTATGTTACTAACTACCAAGGACATATACTGATAGGTCAACACGCGCATAGGCTTAGCGAAATAGATAAATAAATACTTCAGCACATACATTGCAACACAATCAAATACCCACACTTGAATGTTTGTCAATTGCTATGCACGAACACAATACTCGCCAAATCATACGTAGTTTGTAGACGTCATATCTGGTCGACGTGACACGCAGTCAAACATACATTGTACATCCGATATACTCGCATTTTACATTTTATATATATATTCGCTATAAAATATACTGAAAGATTCAAATATAGGTGAAGAGTTAAGCTACGACCTGTTTGAATTTATGGGGTAGAGACATCAGCACTCTACTTAAAATATACCTCGAAACATGCGACTAATCCCCATTCCCAATATACAACGCAGGCATGACTCTGTGTCACGCCGACCATCCCACCGGCAGGAAGTTGACAGGTACATCTCGTTAACTGGCTGATGGTACCAGACCGGACTGCAAGTTTGCAAGCTACATACACACCTACCTACACCAGACACACACCCTAAATACTTGTCTATAAATATGAAACACAAGTATCTACCTACCTGGCAGCCGGTTCATAGGAGCCCTCCGGCTCATTGTACGGATAGTCGGTAAGTGTCAATTGACCAACTTCCCTCGGTCGCCCCCCCAGAAAAGCACGCCACGCCCTGCGTCAATGGAGAGTCTCAATCCACAGCCGATAGCTATGACGCAGATACCCAAACTCGT
>LUCW03001150.1:0-14527 GCA_001586965.3 Sphaeroforma sirkka | reverse complement strand
TGTGTGTACGTATATATATGTATGTATGTACTATTATCTCCCTACCTGTCAGTTCTCGATTCAAGGCACTGAGTAAAGGCCGGACAACGTTATCCGAAACCAGCTGTTCGTTTTGCATATCGTCTGTGACGAATGGGTACATAATTGGGCCTTCCTTCCACCGTGAAGCGCGCTCAGAGAAGTACGCCACCTCATCCAAAAATAATTTGCTAATCTGGGTGTGATTTGTCACAGGCAGTGTGAAAATCAGCACCAAGTCAACGAGCTCAATACTGGACTCGTCGACTCATAATGAAAAAGAGCATCTCATAGTGTAGTCTGTTGTGAATGCCCTCTGTATCTATTCATCACATTTGCCCACAACAGGGTGTAGCACGGAGACAAAACTTTACAAATAGACAATCTATACATATTATCAACTAAGGATCGCCAATAGAACATAGAGATTATACACAGCACCGCGTCACTAACAGGCCATTGATTGCAGCGCGTAGACACACCTTGCGCTCCTCTACCATCACACAGTCCTGCATGGTCATGACCAGGTGGGGCACATTCGGAGGTGCCAGGAAGGGTCTGCCACCGGCTTCCAGGCACGCCACATAGAACTTGGGTAAGCGATGCGTCTCCGGCACTACGATGGCACAGGAGTGCCAGAATGTGAATTTGCGTGATTTAGCTATGGCGCGTATTCGTGTTCACAGCTGGTGATAAGCTAGAAGTAACGAATTAGAACGGTTATTTTAAGAATGTGGGGTGCTAGGGCCAAAATACAACTTTGTTACGGATAGGCAGAAAGCCTCTACAGCGCAACGAACTAAACCATATCATCGATATACCGTCGTCTACACAATCTATGCACACGGCAGACTATCAAATCATTTTAACTACATATGCTACATGTAAACATCGGATCACAACTCGACAGTTGCACATCCGACGCCACCTACTATTATGAAGAATTTTAAGGTGCTTCCATCTATATAATGTATCTAGGCATAGAGCCATCACATACGACAATGGTACCGTCAACACCAACAGCGTACTAACGTTAAACGCATATATTCTTCACTATACACTGCTGCATTAAAATACCTCGTACGCTAACATGCATTTGCCGCCACTAACCAAATGCTGTCTAGCACTGACAGGAGAGAACCCAATTGGCCCAGCACACATACCGTTCTGTGACGGTGTGTTAAGTAAGTCTAGAGCAGAGAAATGAAGAGTTTTGTTAGTCTCTTTGTCCTGTGTTATGAAATCGTAATCGTCCCGTGCGGCGTAAATGAACAATTTGACAACCGGTTTGCCTCCTGGTCCCAACAAAACATCGTGTGTGGGTGCGGTGTTTTGCTTCAACGGTAAACCTACTTGGAACACAAATTCTCCACTGGAGGTATCGGCGAAAGTTGGATTAGTATTGGAGACAGAACACACAATCGGATAAGTGATTGTTGTCCGTGGGGAAAACGTAGTCATCGTCTACAGACATGCAATCCAGGACGATGGAAAAAGAAGAGCAGGATGACTATCAATAGATCACAGCAACAAGCTACTACATAACAGATAACGATGAGAGGACATTTCCCCTTCAATCAATGCTATAAACGTAAATCTGCAGGCATGTCCACGACCTTACAACGATGATGGTTGATCGATTTCTCTCTGAGTACCATTTAAGATACCCAACACGCCCTCCACTAAATCAAACTCGTTATACACAAACAGCTGCACGCATACAATGAGGCAGAACACTAGAACTGAGACAAAGGGTTGCTTACAAAGTCACGGCTTCGTGAAAACATATTTTGCCCACGGCTATACTCCCACTAATACCAATCCAGGCGAATAGAATCTGTTCGGAACACAACAGTACAAAACGTCCCGTCATACGGAATAGGAATGCAATCCCAGTCATGGTAGACGCTCAGTATGTGCACACACCAGTCATCCAAGTGCCACCAAGTGAGCGCATTGCGCTGCGACACTCGAGTAGCCATATCCAAACGAACACCCAGATCGCTTTTCTCACCCGCTTCAAAGAGAGCCTCTGCTGGCCAATGCAGACCTGTGAGTGACAACGAAAACAGAACCCAATATCAGAACAGACGTATCTGCAGGTGAACTCCATGGCAATTGAAGAGGAAGCCCCCAGTGAAGTTCTCGATTGACTCAAAACGAATTTCTGAATCACGATATGCAAATAGTTCACAAAAAGTACTACATGAACGGTCGCAGCGCCTCAAGCAGTGGAATTGAAGCCTTGTCCAGTACAGCACAAATGTATGTCATCGTGAATACCATTCAACCAAGGCCAGTAGATCGGGTACAAGCACCTTCGTGAGCCATGCATATAAGGCAACCAGTGATATAGGAGACTACGTACGGATAACCCATTGGTGCTGGTACGTAACGTGCAAGCAACTCACCTCCGGGCAGCGCCCCTAAACGCACCAGATCTTCTCCCCTGTGAAACATCTGCAAGTTCAGCGGAGGTCCGTCTTGCACCAAAACTTCAGAAAAGGAGTTCACTAAGCGCAGATGTGAGTTGGATAGCACGTGCATGCCTGGCCTTCCCCAGCCACCCACCATCGCTATTTTGGGCGTGGTGAAGTGGTTTTTGTCATCCTGTTGAAGGAAGTCGAGACCATCCTCACCAACGGCGTCGAAAACATCCTTGGCATGAGAGGAGTCCACTAGGAACGGTAGAGCTGGGAAGGGGATGCAGAGATCAGACTACTCTGTGTGGAAATTGACGTGTTGATAGTATACTCACATATGTACCTGTGTGCTTATGGTATACTCACATATATACCTGTATGCTTATAGTATACTCACAAATGTACCTAGATGCATATAGTATACTCACAAATGTACCTGTATGCTTATAGTATACTCACATATGTTCCTGTATGCATACAGCATACTCGCATATGTACCATATGCTTATAGTATACTCACATATGTACCTGTATGTCTATAGTATACTCACATATGTACATGTATGCTTGTAGTATACTCGCATATGTACATGTATGCTCATAGCATACTCACATATGTACCTGTATGCTAATTGTATACTCACATATGTACCTGTATGCTTATTGTATACCCACAGAAGTACCTGTATGCTTATAGTATAGTCACAAATGTACCTGTATGCTTATAGTATACTCACATATGTACCTGTATGCTTCTGAAACATAGCGGAGTAGAGACGGTACAAGATTATTCAGATTCGCGATGTTTTGCTATACCTTTGTGATTCAGTGCGCTATGCTACAACAGTACAAACCCCTAAACACAAAGCTTACACGGACAAACAACCCATAAATTTGTGTATTGTGGAGATTTTATTAAAGTAATTAGGAACAATTGGCTGTGTTGTAGTAGCTTGTTCAGTGACCGCTTGCTGGTGACAGCTAACGCGAACTTCCAGTGAGATGGTCATGGAATAGCACAAGTTTATAGTTGTTGAAGAAATACTGAGCTGATAACTGGTATACAGAAGTGTAGAGAGTTGTTTCAATCGAAAGGACTCATAACGTGAGCAGTCCGTTTGTTTGATGGGGAAGCAATGAACACCTATCAATTTATACCTAAACTACAGCCGTTCAACACCTATCAATTTATACATAAACTACAGCCATCTTGCACAGCCAATCGATGAAAGACACGGCCTTGGAGCAATGACTCTTATTTAAACTTACTTAGGTCAGCTATGACTAGCAATTGTACAATCGTACACACATATTAGAACCTCTGTCGCATTGTAAGCAACTCTATAAGTCAACAGTGCAATTCAAACACAAAGAATCAATCACCACATCATAGTATGCCGAACAGTATTAGATTAAAAAGGAATCGAACGACTTAGTTATGTCCATTTTTCAATCGATAAACATACACTGTGTGTCATCAAACTCCTAGGTTGTTGTAGAAATCTTATTACCTTCGGCCTATCCAAAACAAAGGCGGATATGACTACACAGTCGGTCGCGTTCGTTTTTACTGTACACATCACATATATCCAGAAAACTAAACGTATACGAGCAACAATCGTATACTTACCATTTATAAGGTGAGTTCGCACATCGTCGTCATTCTCAGCTATCGGGATGAGCTCGCACTCCCACTTGTCACTCACACACTGATTCAACATCTTAGAGACACCCCAGGCTTCGAGTAAATCTGCTAGTTTATATGTAACGCCACTCTCCTGTGTTACTTTCCGTATCACCGGTTCCGCATCTGCGCTGTCTTCGTGTACCTGTGTCATGCTTGCCTCTTCTCTTGTTGCACGAGTTGAGCACATATATGTTCCACACATAGCACAACATAATAATAATAATCTGAGCTATGTATGTGACTTGCTGCGATCTTCTAAAAATCCTGTATTCACATGGATATGTTTAGCTATTTACTTGTTGGTCATCACTTTTTTTCTAATCCTCGTTTATTTCAAAATGTTTATATTGATTTACGTATGTACAGGATTAGGTTTTTGCGTTGTTACGGCTGCTATTGAAAATGCCACAGATACTGCTCTCTGGCTTTTCCCCTGGGGGGTTTGTACATATAAATCGCAACCTCTAACCCACCTTCTCAAAAAGCTGTCAAAACAGTAAATACAACTCTCTTAGCCATCGCCATAGTTATCATTCTGGTGTATCTCAAGACTTCCGTTGATATACTTTAGCGAGAGCAATAAATATCAATACACTCTTTGCTTGTTGTGCAAATGGACTTTCTTTCTTTCTCCTTTTCTACAGGCCTTTGTGCGACCACTACACACAACCGTGCACGTCTGTCAGTCGACCTGAGTCATAGGTAGTCATAGGTACCGTATATAACGATATTGCCTTCTTGCTTATTGTAGTTGCCGTAATAGGCAAGGAGCACGAGTGATATTCAATAATATGTCTCTTTTAAGTGTTAAAGATGACGATGCCGACAGGATTAGTGTCGACAACGACTTGGATTTCGAAATGGGCAAGCTCAATACCAGCTTTGACGACAACGGTATGTATTCAGTTGAGAGTTGTATACGTATCGGTATAGAAATACTTATATGCGTGCCTTTCATGTTTTTACGGAAATTCAATGAGTTTTCGAATTTGGCACCAAACGATATCTATTATATGATTAAGTAACGATTCATTGACTGAAATTAGGTAGACAAAGTACTTGATATGGGAACATGTGCATGTTGCGAGGCATGCTACCATCAACTTCGAACCAAAACCTGAACATCTACATTGCTATCAGTTGCGAAGACGCACTCTATCTCAGTCTAGTTGAAAACATGGCTGTCTCCAACCTATCATCAATTATCATTTTCATAGAAGTTCCCACTGACCTCCGCAGTTTCTCATACAAACACGCAACACAGAAGAGGAGGCCGATGCCATTGACTTCAGCACTGGCGGCGAGTCCAGTTCGCGTACAATCAACCTGTTTGGAGGTGTATCGTTGGTAGTGGGCCTGATGATAGGGTCTGGTATCTTTGCCTCGCCAGGCAGTATCTTATCCGAGGTTGAATCCATAGGTGTTTCGCTAGTTGTGTGGGTGATGGGTGGCTTGCTGGCTATTTCAGGTACGACTACGTTGAGCGAGAGTGGTGATATGTAGAACGAAATCATTATAATTAAGTGTCAAAGGCCTACCCTTCTAAGCTCGTTCCAGTAGGGCAGCCGTCAAGCCTGACAACAGAAGCGAACAGGCCTTCAGCGTGCTTCTATTGCATCTGTCTTCTGGATGTAGCACGCCAAAATATCTAAGCAATCGTCTCTGTATCTCCTCACACAGGTGCACTATGTTATGTTGAGCTGGGCACTTCTATTCCCAAGGGCGGGGGTGAGTACGCATACCTAGAATTGGCCTACGGTCCCTTAGCCAGCTTTCTGTTCACCTTCACAGCAGCACTCATAGCGCGCCCAGCGTCCAACTCCATAATCGCTATCGTGTGCAGGTATGTAGTGTACCTCCTGAACTAACACATACGTCTATCTGCATTATATATACTGTGATCGAACAAATGTTTGCTATGTATGTAGATGGTTGCTTGTACGTTGATTAAACAAACAATGCGCATTTCGCGAACAGGTGCCTGTACTTTGCGTATACCTTCTGGATATGTGTATGGTGATGCGGACATCCGCCCCTCTTGCATGATGTATCTGCTCTGATAGTGTCGGGGTTGAATCATATGAGATTGCATGGTTGCATGTTGGTTCTCGTGTCATCAAGGGTGTAATCCACGTGTACGACGTTTGACCACACGAAAGTGCTCTAGCTTTCTACAAGTATCGCATTTGTGACCACACGATAGTGCTCTAGCTCTTCACAAGTATCACATTTGTACAAGTCCTGTCGTCGCTGCTGAAGATTGTGTGTTTATATTTTGTGTGTATACCATGTGCGTGAGTCAGTGTTCGTTCGTTGCAGTCAGGGCATGTGGCGGATTAACGGCTACCCCTCGTATGTTCGAAGCACATAGCTGTATAGCTATAGAGCTCCACCACATCCTGCGCATGTGTGCATACTCACACTATATATCTCACTGTACCACATATACAGTGAATACATAACTAAAGCCATCTGGGCTGCAGATGACGGTTCGGATGGTCCTTCGGTGCTGATTGTCAAGGGCATAGCCATAGCAATACTTCTTGCCGTGTGCATACTGCAGGTAACTAGTCGCATTAGGAACGTTGTGGAATTGTTTGACATGTTCTGCTTCACTTTATAATAGACTGTGCAGTCGCATGTCATGATACTTGTTTCATCTCTACTTGCACTACAGTAGTATCGAGATTGCTATTGTATAGAGTATCCTTCACTTTATATTACACTGTGCAGTCGCATACCATGGTACTTGTTTTATTTGTACTTGCACCACAGTAGTATATAGATTGCTATTGTATAGAGCATCCTTCACTTTGTATCACACTGTGCACTTACATGTCATGGTACTCGTTTTATCTCTATATGCATTGCAGTAGTACATTAGTCTCTTTTTTCTAGAGTCACCTATCCTGCCTGATTTGCAATACAAGATTACTTGGAAAGGTACACTCCCTCTTAACACCCGCTGTTCACCACAGCGTTAGAGGGTTTGCGAAACACACACCCATTCGCCAAAGGCTATTGATACGCTGGCCTGTGGTGCTGGTACATTGTAATCGAGATTTTGATATGTGAATGTGGTCTCGAATCGCTAAGAACAAGTTTTGCTCTATGTTGACTTCCTTCGCTGGTCAGTTGCGGGAAAAGTATTGGCTGCATCACATGTTCTATTTTCACGTACTGTCGACCTAAGAGAGGTCGCTTCAATAAGCATCGTATAGTATCTCGTAGAGTCTCTGCGACCAGCATGTTAAACCTACCTACCACACAACCCTCTTTGATTCCGGAATATACACAACCAGTGCGTAGACGGCAACCTTGCTATGTCTGTGATGAAGTCGACGACTGTGGCTAAGCTATTGGCCATTGCCATTATCTCATTGTCGGGTCTATGGGTACTGGTCACATCCTCGGAGAGAAGGAATGTTGTTTTCTCTACGAAGGACTGGTCAGGTTAGTATGTGTTGTATTCCCCTGACTGTACTTGTAGGTGTATATTGATGAAACACAGGAATTTTTGTGTGATTTTAATGTCGAACAAAAGCCAATTTTATCTTTGTAAGATGTTATAACGGATATCCCTGCGTTTAACGCTTGTGTTGCGGTATAGACTATACAGTGCTACAAACATACCGACATCTCGTCGCGCATGTCTTCAGATCTATACCTCACCGAGCTAGTATCGAGCAACTGACAATTCTCGTAGATCAACATCATCCTCGGTCACTATCTGGATGAACCAAAGGCTGGTTTCTTGCAGGCATCGGATGTTGTGAATGGTGGAATTCTATATCCGTCGTCCTTAATTGGAGGTGCATTCTCCACTATATGAATAATATGCAGTAATATATATGTAGTAATATATATGTAGTAATATATATGTAATAATGTATATGCAGTAATATATACAATAATATATGTAGTAATATATATGTAGTAATATAAATGTAGTAATATATATGTAGTAATATATATGTAGTAATATATATGTAGTAATATATATGTAGTAATATACATGTAGTAATACATATGTAGTGATATATATGTATTAATATATATATGTAATAATATATATGTAGCAGCAGTGTATATGTGTATTATATATATGTAGTAATATATATGTAGTAATATATATGTAGTAGTGCATATATAGTAATATATATGTAGTATCATTCCATTCCACCGCACTGCCCTCGGCCTATCAACGACCAAGTTCTGTCTGCATTGCACCATAACACCGTCTGACAGCAATTGTGAAAGTAGACTTGGTTGTCGTTCGAGAACTATTCTTTCCCGTTCTACACAGGTGTTATAAAATCACTTGCATCTAAACACAGCCCTATTTTACACCTGATAGTGGTTGATGATGGACATTTAACACGACCCTACAACCCACCTGCAGCCACGGACACACACACACACCTGTTTAACTCTTTTTTATCTTCCACGCGTGCAGATGCGGACATATCACCCACAGCTCTCAGCAATGCGGTCGTTGCCAGTCTGTGGGCGTATGACGGATGGAACAATCTCAACTACGCTCTTGAGGAGTTTCAGAACCCCACGCGCAATCTGCCGCTAGCCATTCTCATTGCCATCCCACTAGTCATCACATGCTATCTGCTAGTCAATGTGGCCTACTTAGCGGTGCTGAATGTCGCCGAGATCATGGGAAGGTGTGACACAACATGCATCGTGCTTGTGTATGGTTCTATCACTTTGCTGCTGGGTTGCTGTAGACGACATATGTTAATCATGTTCCCGTCCCGAAAACGCTTAACCCTAAACCCTAAAACACATATGCAAAACTCGCCGAAAAAAAAGTGGATTTTAGAATGGATTTCTTAAGAGCTTCGCGAGTGTGTTCAAATTCGCAGATACTGCCTGATTTTAGTCTCTACGTTTAAGTTCTCAATTGATTATCCGGCACATACTATACATTATCGTCCTCTTCTAAGAACCGGTCACTGGTGTACCTGGACATGTGCCTTGACCAGACTCCGCTTTGTATGGATGTGATGTACGTTTTACTTTGAAAATAGGATCTCATTTCGAACATACACGATACTTATTGGTCCATTGGGTCCATGTAATTCTATCCGAATGAGCCCCAGCAGTCAACTCGACCGCATCAACCGTGCTATGAACCCCAATGTGTGTTTGCCGATGCACCTGTAACTACCAGCCACTACCCAAGCTCACCCATCACATGACTCTACTCCATGCACAGTGAGACTGTGGGTGTGTCGTACGGCACCAAACTCGTGGGCCACTCGTGGGGGGGTACTTTGGTGTGCCTGTTCGTCGCCGTCTCTGCATTCGGGGCTCTGAACGGCAGTATGATTGGTGGGTCTAGGCTGACGCATGTGGCTGCCAGAGACGGAATGGCGCCTAGATTCTTGTATGGGCTTCATCCCACACGTCACACGCCATATAAGGCCATTATAGCACAGAGTATGCTCTCGTGCCTGTACATCCTGCCAGGTGATTTCGAGCAGTTGTTGGCTTTCTTTTCCTTCGGCATGTGGATCTTCTATTCCTTGACGGTCATGTCTGTCTCAGTACTGCGCCGCAACAGGCCCAATATGGTGCGCCCCTTTAGGGTGTGGACTCCGCTGGTCTGGATTTTCACACTCGTGGCTTGGTTCCTGGTGATCAATCTGCTGGTGAGCCGTACCAAGGCCTGTGTGGCGTGTCTCGTGTTCTTAGCCGTTGGCGCTGGCGTTTACGGCTTCAAAAGTTACGGTAAGCGGGGGCTTATGTATGAGTTTGTGGAAGGATTTGAATTTTACGTATTTCTGCTGTTAGTACATATCTTTATGTTGCTAATGTGTCAGTAGAGTTTCCGGCGTATGGCTCTAACTATTCACTGTACGGTTTGTATCACAGGTAACACTCCCAGCGCCGGCGGAGACCGTTCCCCATTCATCCGAAGCTACACCAAAGTGCATCAGGTATGAGATATAGTCCTTGGATTTTGTTCTATAAAGCTTGATCGGCTAATTGGGCTGGTCTCAGATTGATTCAATTGCTTGAGTTCTTCCGTGCCTGTGTTTGCCAGGTGCTTTGAGTTTGTTCACTTGTGTGGCGTGTTGATCCGCAGATGATATAGTACAGATGGTGTTGGCTCCTAATGTTTTGTGACTCACTGTCTGGGCTTCTGATCTGTGCCCAAAGCCTTGGGCAACGACTGGCCGTATTTTCATCATGAGTATTCGAAGTTATATTCGTGTATGATAGGCAGGGATACGATCTCGTAATCTCTGCAAGTACGACCGATTTGTGCTGCAAATCGGATTGTGAATTGGTGATATGGGCGTATATAGTAGGTTACGTGCCTGTTGTGCAGTAAGAACGATCTCATTCGAAAACCAAGTAGAACCAGCTTGCACCCCGCATTAAATAGGGTTTACTAGCCCTGGGCTACATGCTTGTCAATAAATAGTACCTAGTATATTAGATAGTACCTAGTGTATTGAAGTATGCAGTGGTCTAATTGTGTACTTGTTTCGATTGCGGTTCGTTCCGCAACACAGCAGTCGGATGGAGATGATGAGGTAGAGACTGAGTTGGAATTGGAGGCTAGCCAGATACATGTGGCGTGAGTGAGTAAGCCTAATGATCCCCTTTGTGTCTCAGGACATTCCCGACTATCATATATCACCAACTTGTGTGTCTCTTTTATCAAGGAGTACATATTTAACCTGGTTAAATTATCACGAGTGTGTGTGGGGGATGTAAGGGGGGGTGCTTTGGGTTGTACTGAAGCGCCTATTTTGCAATTTATCTTCCCGTATTTTATGATGCGAGGCTGTCTGTGCCAAGTCAATACGTAGACTCTTAGATTGACAAAAAGACACTTGACGTCACGAGTGGTGCGGCTGTTACTGTGAAATAGAATAATATTCGACAGGACAAGGCAAAATAGCATAGCCCTGCTGATGCACAACTCTCGCTGGTCCATCCATTGACCTTCAGCCGTACTTGAATGCACACAAGTGTTCAATGCATCACCCATCCACAACACTACATACGCATTGTGAATGTAGTGGCTGCCCTAGAAAGACTCTTACGCTGTGGTTCGTGGCCGTGGTCTCAGATGTATTGGCACGCAAATCACCAGGGTGTTGAGTTCAACTCACGGGAAAACGCCGTTGTGGTGTAATCTTGCACGACTGTAGTGGTGCACTGCATATCATCCTATACAATAGGCCAGCCACATTATCCTGCACAATAGAGGTGATGTACGCGACAGGTGCGGTGTATATAGTTTGCGATAAAAACGTTAGCGTTCAGTCCAGACGTCAGCGTTCGTGGTATCTCCTATACTTAGACAACGTGTATTTAGCGGTACTTTGAAAGCGATTAAAACAAACGAAAAGTCAAGAGGTATCTGGTTTCATTGGCATGTTATTCTAAAGTGTACATAGTAATACTTTGAAAATGATTTAACTAAACCAAAAGTCGTGGGATATCTCGTTGTATCATGTTCGTTGGTTTGTGTATCTGTGCTGTTTGTTGTCAAATGAAGTAAAACCATTTAAGATCCGGTCGGGGTAATGTGTAGATTTGCATACATCTACTATCAAGCAATACTTGGGTTGTCACTAAATTTTCCTTGGTTGTTGCCTCGAATTGTTTCTTGCGCTACGTATATCTACACCAGTACAACATGCAAATAGCTTCGCGAATACCGTGCCGCATATCTTGAAATATGTTTGTAAACAACTCGAGTGTTCTACGCTTCACCTGCACTCATTCGAACATACGAACATATTGATATTTTCTAGCTGTTTATGTCCTTTCATACAATACGTAGAATGAAAGATACTCAATACTAACTACCATTGCCTATTCCTATTGATACCCTATGTAGCGTTATTCTTGCACGTGTTCACCTGAAACAACTGTATATATACTATATATACCACAAGTATATATATGTGTGCTATGGAGGCTAAAGATTCATATACTTTAAATGTTCGAAAACGATACTGATGTTTGGTATGATGTTTGTGCAGTAATTAGCAAACACACATATCAAGTATCGACAAATAATACAGATATATACGATGTAGGTTGCAATATACGCATACTTACAGACGTGTTTACTCGAATATAAAAATACATGCGTGCGTGTCGAAACTGACATACAGTTGGGAAGAATTTACGTGATGATTGATAATGTCATGAGAAGCACAGAGAGTCAGCGGACATTATTCTCGTACTATAACTATACGACGATAGAATATATTACGTTGAAAATTATGGATCAAATAAAGTGTATGTAAGTTAATATACGACTATAAATATCTATACTCTTATTGCATATACATACACACACGAGCTCTATAAAATTCTGAGGAATTACAACACCCCCTATGCAGCCAAAAATAACGAATACAGTACTCATGAGTGCGTGTAAGGTACAAACTTTTCCGGCATGTACCTTGCAACTATAGCATTCATAGTATCATACGTTTTATTCTTCCTTGGATCGTTGTGCTGGCCAAGCGCCACAGAGATGACAGAAAGTCTTATCTCCTATTTCGAAGCAGCAACCGGCACATCCCTGTCCGAGCTCTCGCTTTTTGTCCAGTTTCACACCGTTGCGTCCAAAACACTCCTCAAACGCTCGGAAATTAATCAGATGCTCTTTGTTCTTCAGTACAAAGCCACGCTCAACAGCCTCTGCTTGTTGGTTTTGAAATTCACTGTCTGACACTTTATCCTGCCAGTAGGGGTCTTTACCGATCACAGTGATGCCCGACCCAACTTCAATCGGATCTTTGCGTCGCCATGACGACACAGTATCATAGGCCTCTCTCAGAATGATCTTCCCCGCAATATGATCGATACTTTCACCCCGATGCACCAAGCAGATAGCGTGTGTGCCTATACAATCGTCTCTATGTGTATTAGAAAGAGCCCACTCCACTGTCTGTGGCTCTGTGTAGGGACTGTGCGACACCAGCCCATACGCCTCTGCCAACTGTACAGTGGCAAAGGTCCAGGTTTGACACATGGCGTCACGTTTCTCCTTCCAGACTTGGGGTTCATCTTCGTATCCCCAGGTAAACGAATAACCGCCAAATAACTCATCTGCGCCATCGCCCACTACCACGTGCTTGTAACCCAACGCCTTGGCCTTCTGGAAGGCAGCGGCAATCACCAGACTATTGCGCAACGTCATGCCGTCGAATGTTTCCAACAATTTCACAGCCATGGGTAGGTGTATGTCGATGAGCTCTTCGATCGAAATTTGAAGCAGATGGTGTTCAAGTGCATGCTGTTGTGCAGCAGCTACAGAAAACCCTTCATCAGGACTAGCGTCACCTGTGACTACGGTAATACCACAACCAAAAGTTATGCCAAGTGTACTGGCTGCTGCCAGAATAGCACACGTGTCCACACCTCCTGACAAGATAAGGCATCGTTCAGCTGCATCTGTACGTGAGGCTATATCTGCCAACGATGCCTCAAAAACACGTCTGAATGCAGGAGCCTGCGAGTCCTTGCCCATTAATACTGCGCTGCGATCTTGTTTACTGTTTATGTCTCTAGTGAGAGCTCTACAGATATCAATCGAGCTAATACTATATATATATATGTTGCGCCGTCAACCTAATACATGGAGCTTTTATTTTCAGGTATTTATTTTACATAACATAAGCCCCACAGCCTTCGTCCTTCTCACTTGTCATAACGACTTCAAATATAACTACGTGGATATGTTATGATGCCTGATGTGGCAATTCATGGGCTGTGCCTGGTGCAGGGATGGCCGTGTATTGCAGAAGAAGGCTGCGCCTGATGGCCCGATAAATTCTAGGGTTAAAAAACCCCTAGCTACTCAACTCCGAATATAAAACGGTGAAAATAAACTCGGTCTTTTAGATGGCTATGTATAAACCCCTTGAAAATAAATACACCAACCTTGATGCTAGGCTCCATATTGAATATATGTGGCCGTCTTCGAATTAAATAAACAGCTATAAACCCCTACACCGAACCACCGCGTGGTAAAGAGATTGCCTGGGATGATGGGATTGGGGAATGGTGATCATAATTCATAGCCCATAGGCTTCTTTGTCTCTTAGGACAATACTTTATGTATGTATCCTTCTTCTACAAAAAGATGCGGTTTTTTCTCTCGCCGTGTGTATTCAGCCCAATTAATAATATCTTTGGCTCCTTTTTTTAGCCATAGCCTTCTGAATGGCACACTTTAGCAACAAACATATGAAGCAAAGAGAGTTGCTAATTTGGAGCTATAGTAGGGCATTATCCAGTGTTTCTATCGTCTAAACTAGAACACTACAATAATCAGACGAAGGTCAATTCCATGGTTCAGACCCCTTTGATCTATTAACATTCAACAAAGGATGATATTTCCTAG
>LUCW03001149.1:0-7500 GCA_001586965.3 Sphaeroforma sirkka | reverse complement strand
TAGTAGCCGTGCCGGAAGGGCTGCCGTTGGCTGTGACCATCTCCCTGGCGTTCAGTGTCAAGTAAGTGTCAAGTGTCGAATGTCATGTGTCAAGTGCCAAAACCCAAATGTCAAGTGAGTGTGAAAAACCCAAGTTTAGTATGTGGTAAGCGCTTCATCATTTGTGTCGGTGTGTGTTGTAGCCGTACCCGAGGGCCTACTCTTGGCTGTCACCGTCTGCTGTCAGACGGTGTCAAGTGGAAAGTGTCAGGGCGTCAGTGACACCAGGTTCTAGTTTATATGAAGTGCCGAGTGTCAAGCACGAATACATTGTGTTTTTGTAGTATCCGTACCCGAAGGATTGCCTTTGGGCGCGACAATCGCCCCGGCTTTTATGTCAAGTTTCAAGTGTCAAATGTCCCGTGTGAAGTAGATGTCAATTGTAGAGTAGGTATTTGATCGTGTCACGCTTGGTAGATGTCAAGTGCCAAGTGTCAATGTCACAGGTCGCCTATCACTGTCGCCTAGGCAACGGCGTGTTCTGCACACCCGAGTTGCGGCCAGCATACACACATCTCACTCACTTCAAGAGGTGTGCATACAGACGGAATGATACCTTTGTGTTCTGTTGCTATGCACAGAAAAATGTCAAAGGGTAATATCTTTGTGTTCTGTTGCTATGTACAGGAAAATGTTAAAGGACAACAACTTAGTGCGCCATCTGTCCGCATGCGAGACGATGGGAAATGCCACGGCCATCTGTTCCGGTGAGTGCTCGGAGTGTGAACGCGTTATATGCGATGAGATGGTTACTCGGTTAAGCAGTGTGAACGCGTAATATGCGATGAGGTGGTTACTCGGTTAATAAGTGTGAACGCGTTATATGCGATGAGGTGGTTATTCGGTTAAGCAGTGTGAACGCGTTATATGCGATGAGGTGGTTACTCGGTTAAGCAGTGTGAACGCGTTATATGCGATGAGGTGGTTGCTCGTTTAAGGAGTGTGAACGCGTTATATGCGATGAGGTGGTTATTCGGTTAAGGAGTGTGAACGCGTTACATGCGATGAGGTGGTTATTCGGTTAACAAGTGTGAACGTGTTATATGCGATGAGGTGGTTACTCGGTTAATAAGTGTGAACGGGTTATATGCGATGAGGTGGTTATTCGGTTAAGCAGTGTGAACGCGTTATATGCGATGAGGCGGTTACTCGGTTAAGGAGTGTGAACGTGTTATATGCGATGAGGTGGTTACTCGGTTAATAAGTGCGAACGTGTGAACGCGTTATATGCGATGAGGTGGTTATTCGTTTAAGGAGTGTGAACGCGTTATATGCGATGAGGTGGTTGTTCGGTTAAGGAGTGTGTACGCGTTATATGCGATGAGGTGGTTATCTCGTTTAAGAGTGTGAACGCGTTATATGCGATGAGGTGGTTATTCGGTTAACAAGTGTGAACGTGTTATATGCGATGAGGTGGTTACTCGGTTAATAAGTGTGAACGCGTTATATGCGATGAGGTGGTTATTTGGTTAAGCAGTGTGAACGCGTTATATGCGATGAGGCGGTTACTCGGTTAAGGAGTGTGAACTCGTTATATGCGATGAGGTGGTTGCTCGGTTAAGGAGTGTGAACGCGTTATATGCGATGAGGTGGTTACTCGGTTAAGCAGTGTGAACGCGTAATATGCGATGAGGTGGTTGTTCGGTTAAGGAGTGTGTACGCGTTATATGCGATGAGGTGGTTATTCGTTTAAGGAGTGTGAACGCGTTATATGCGATGAGGTGGTTATTCGGTTAACAAGTGTGAACGTGTTATATGCGATGAGGTGGTTACTCGGTTAATAAGTGTGAACGCGTTATATGCGATGAGGTGGTTGTTCGGTTACGAGCGTGTACGCGTTATATGCGATGAGGTGGTTATTCGTTTAAGAGTGTGAACGCGTTACATGCGATGAGGTGGTTATTCGGTTAACAAGTGTGAACGTGTTATATGCGATGAGGTGGTTACTCGGTTAATAAGTGTGAACGGGTTATATGCGATGAGGTGGTTATTCGGTTAAGCAGTGTGAACGCGTTATATGCGATGAGGCGGTTACTCGGTTAAGGAGTGTGAACTCGTTATATGCGATGAGGTGGTTGCTCGGTTAAGGAGTGTGAACGCGTTATATGCGATGAGGTGGTTATTCGGTTAACAAGTGTGAACGTGTTATATGCGATGAGGTGGTTACTTGGTTAATAAGTGTGAACGCGTTATATGCGATGAGGTGGTTATTCGGTTAAGCAGTGTGAACGCGTTATATGCGATGAGGCGGTTACTCGGTTAAGAGTGTGAACTCGTTATATGCGATGAGGTGGTTGCTCGGTTAAGGAGTGTGAACGCGTTATATGCGATGAGGTGGTTACTCGGTTAAGCAATGTGAACGCGTAATATGCGATGAGGTGGTTGTTCGGTTAAGGAGTGTGTACGCGTTATATGCGATGAGGTGGTTATTCGTTTAAGGAGTGTGAACGCGTTATATGCGATGAGGTGGTTATTCGGTTAACAAGTGTGAACGTGTTATATGCGATGAGGTGGTTACTCGGTTAATAAGTGTGAACGCGTTATATGCTATGAGGTGGTTGTTCGGTTAAGGAGTGTGTACGCGTTATATGCGATGAGGTGGTTATTCGTTTAAGAGTGTGAACGCGTTACACGCGATGAGGTGGTTATTCGGTTAACAAGCGTGAACGTGTTATATACGATGAGGTGGTTACTCGGTTAATAAGTGTGAACGGGTTATATGCGATGAGGTGGTTATTCGGTTAAGCAGTGTGAACGCGTTATATGCGATGAGGCGGTTACTCGGTTAAGGAGTGTGAACCGTTATATGCGATGAGGTGGTTGCTCGGTTAAGGAGTGTGAATGCGTTATATGCGATGAGGTGGTTACTCGGTTAAGCAGTGTGTACGCGTTATATGCGATGAGGTGGTTATTCGTTTAAGGAGTGTGAACGCGTTATATGCGATGAGGTGGTTATTCGGTTAACAAGTGTGAGCGCGTTATATGCGATGAGGTGGTTACTCGATTATGCAGGGTGAACGCGTTATATGCGATGAGGTGGTTGTTCGTTTAAGGAGTGTGAACGCGTTATATGCGATGAGGTGGTTGTTCGGTTAAGGAGTGTGAACTCGTTATATGCGATGAGGTGGTTATTCGGTTAAGCAGTGTGAACGCGTTATATGCGATGAGGCGGTTTTTCGGTTAAGGAGTGTGTACGCGTTATATGCGATGAGGTGGTTACTCGGTTAAGCAGTGTGAACGCGTTATATGCGATGAGGCGGTTGCTCGGTTAAGCAGTGTGAACGCGTTATATGCGATGAGATGGTTACCCGGTTAAGGAGTGTGAACTCATTATATGCGATGAGGTGGTTACTCGGTTAAGCAGTGTGAACGAGTTATATGCGATGAGGTGGTTGCTCGGTTAAGCAGTGTGAATGCGTTATATGCGATGAGGTGGTTACTCGGTTAAGGAGTGTGAACTCATTATATGCGAGGTGTTTGCTCGTTTAAGTTTGGAGGAGGTCAATTCGATAGTCCATTAATATGAAGAGCGCTGATCTAACCACACACAGTGATACCATGTTTATCAACTAAACACAGTGAAACCATATTTATAAATCAACCACAGACTAAAACCATGTTTATAAACTAACCACACAGTAAAACCATGTTCATTAAGTAGCCACGCACGGTAAAACCATGGTCATATTTTGTTGACATGTTGCATATCATCCCCCGGCGAGGGGTTTTTTTCTCGGGATGTCGGATAATTTCAGACTTATCTTCATCTATGCCTCTTGTGTGTTTTGTCATGATGACGTACCTGTTTATGACCATTTCACGTGCACATGTCTGTGTTTATTGGCATTTGTAACACACGTTTGTGTATGCCTCAAGTGGATCATGTATGATCGCCTGTGGTGTGTGTGAGAGTGGCGTGTTCTATGCGGAGTGCAAGGCCACGTGCTTGCATTCCGTCTGCAGTGTTTGTGAGTGTAATTGGACAACGTTGCCCAATCGTTACTTGCGGCCCATCTACCCGTCCACGCCTACAGCGAGTCGATCCCATTAACGCATAGGTCAATGTATTGGTTGATTGTGCGCATACTTTTGTTACAAAAGCGTAGAGACGGATATTGGGGTAGCCGCATCCAATGTACACGAACCGAATTCATTACACATCTTCACAATAAGACACACAACCATGCACGCTTGTACGGGCCTATGTTGTACTTGCTTGAAAAAAAACACACACACACACACACACACACACACACACACACATTTATATATATATATATATATATATATATATATATATATATATACATGTATGTATGTATGTGTATGTATGTATATGTATGTATGTATGTATGTATGTATGTATATGTATGTATGTATGTGTGTGTGCGCGAGTCGAGTGACCTGACGCTTGCAGCGGTTGAAATGTGGATGCAAGACGTGCGCATAGTAAAAGTAGGATGTTCAGGTGTATGCCACGAGAACGTACAAGCATATACGTATATGTGTATGCATACGTACAAGTATGGCCTTTCACGCACGTACAAGCATATACGTATAGGAGTATTTATGAGTATGTATACGTATAAGTATTGCCATTCATGCACGTACAAGCATGTACGTATATCGAATACGTATCGCCGCTCGAGCACACTCTGCCTATAATGTAGTGGCGGACGTGGCAGGAACTGTTTTAACGCGTTTAAATGCGAACGTCATGGCCACACGGATGCGCTGAGGGACAGAGATGTGAAGAATATATCTATGTCTGTCTCTGCCCATTACCTGAGACACGGTTCACTCACCAATATACCTACCACCACCGAGACTGATGATTATCTCCCCACCATCCCGCTTTGCCTCCAGACAAAACCGGGACGCTCACCACCAATCGGATGACGGTGAAGAAAGGGATTGTGGCCGAGACCGCATTCGACAGCCAAACGAATACACTCGACAACGCTAAGCTGGACGAGAAAGTGCTTGGGTTACTGATGGAGGGCATCAGCTGCAATACCACCGCAGAGGTGTACCCGCCCAGGCAACAGAAAGCCGTATGTGCGATCACTAGGCATGCATACACACACACACACACACACACACACACATACATATATATATATATATATAATAAAGATTTACTTAAGTAGCGTGCATCTTATTAACCAATTTAAACTCACACCCAATCATTACACTCGAAATCATTTCTGCAGGCCTCATCGGGCGATGCGACGGTGGTAGCACTATCAGAGGCAGGCACAGCACCCAATGAGCACGTGGGTAGTAAAACCGAATGCGCGCTGCTGCAAGTGTGTCTGGACTTGGACGTGGAGTATTCCAAACTGCGCAAAGAAGGGTGTGTGTGTGGATTGGGAGCATGTGCAGTATATGTGTGTGTTGTTATAGAGGCTATGCAGTATATATGTGTGGTGTTATAGAGGCATATGCAATATATGTGTGTTGTATTAGAGGCATATGCCGTATATGTGTGTGGTGTTATAATGGCATATGCAATATATGTGTGTTGTTATAGAGGCATATTCCGTATATGTGTGTTGTTATAAAGGCATACGCAGTGTATGTGTGTGTTGTTATAATGGCATATGCAGTATACGTGTGTTGTTATAAAGACATATGCAGTATTTGTGTGTGTTGTTATAATGGCATGTGCAGTATATGTGTGTGTTGTATTAGAGGCATATACCGTATATGTGCGTGGTGTTATAATGGCAGATGCAATATATGTGTGTATTGTTTTAGAGGTATATACCGTATATATGTGTGTTGTTATAAAGGCATATGCGGTGTGTGTGTGTGTATTGTTTGAGAGGCATGTGTAGTATATATATATATATATATATATATATATATATATATATGTGTGTGTGTGTGTATGTGTTGGCGTTGTTCTGCTTTGTGGTACGTGTGTGTGTACGTATTGAACGGATTGGAATTGCATATGGCGCAACTGAAGTGCGTTGAGCATGTGTAGGTAGATTGGGGTATATTCCAAGGACAAGCGACACCGTCGTATGGCATCTACACTACATGCAGCAACTCAATATGTATATATATATATATATGTATGTATGGACAAGCTAGACGAACCCCTGTGCATACATAGCCAATCTGAATTCTCCTACTAATACAAGTGTACACGTCTACTTTTTATTTTTTTACCTACCTACCTACCTACCTACCTACTCACCTACCCACTTAGTTTCTTACCTACTTACTTACCCACCTACCTACCTACCTACTTACTTACTTACCCACCTACCTACTTAGCTTCTTACCTACCAGCTTACCTACCTACCCACCTACCCGTCCGCAGCGCGACATTGCGTCTGATCCCCTTCAACTCGGACCGCAAGCGCATGTCCAAGGTCATCCACCGCAACCACACCACCCGTGTGCACAGCAAGGGCGCCAGTGAAGTCATGCTAGACCTCTGCACACAACAGGTGGACGAGAACGGCGCTGTCTCAGATTTTACGCCCAAGCAGAAGGATGTGTACGTGCGGCACATCGACCACTACGCCAGTGATGGGCTGCGCACGCTTGTGCTGGCGTATAAGGACTACCCTGAGGTGAGCGTGTGGGAGGGGCGCACGGGCATGCACGGGCGTACACGCGACTGGTGGGCGTATGTGCAAGCGTGTTTTTGTGATTGGGTGTTTGTGTGTTTTGTGTGCTTGTGTGTTTGTGTGTTTGGGGGGGGGGTGGGTGTTTAATGAGTTTGTGAGTTTGCGAGTTTGTGAGTTTGTGTGTTTGTGAGTTGTGTGTTTGTGTTTTTGTGTTTGTGTGTTTGTGTGACTGCGTGTTTGTATTTGTGTATGGATGTGTTGGAGTGTTTGTGTGGTTGTAGTTGTAGTTGTATTTGGAAACATGCGCATCCGCATATCATCGCCCCCTATGCCAGAGGCGGGTGTGAATAAGGACTTACGCATGCAATGTGTATTTCATGCAATGTGCATTTAATACAATGTGTATTTAATTTATTGTTTTATCATGCAATGTGTATTTCATGCAATGTGTATTTCATGCAATGTGTATAGAATAGATACCTGTTCCGTCTTCTGTCCTGCCTTAAGGTGTGTGCGTGCGGGTGCGTGCAAATGGCAGTGTAGTTTATCCGCCTCCGCAGAAGGGCAGGTACGTACCTGCACCACCCACCGTATCCGTAACGGGACAGAGATCGTGTGCGTCTGTATAGGCAATTCGCTCGAGAATATTCAGCAACCGCCACACATTGTATGTCCAGGACCACGGCATCAGCGACTGGGACGAAGAAACTATCGACGACATCGAGAAAAACTTGGTTTTTCTTTGTCTGGTAGGTATTCAAGACCCGGTCAGACCGGAAGTACCCGAGGCTATCCAGCAATGCAAAAGTGCGGGCATTGTGGTGCGCATGGTGACGGGCGATAATGTAACAACCGCCACGACCATTGCCAGAGA